>JAMZAV010005571.1:0-42861 GCA_024449915.1 Sweltsa coloradensis
TTTTTCGTTTGTGTGCATGACTTCCCCCCGCGTCTCTACTAAAATGGTGCTAGTGTTCCCAAAACACCATTCCCCCCCAACCCCGCCGGGCCTTTTTTAACCCCCAATCCCGGCCCTTTTTACCCAAAAGGTTTGAAAAAGCAAAATTTTCGGATTTTTCCCCGGCCCCAAAAAGGGCCTTTGGCCATGGGCGGCAAATGAGGGCAAACTTTTTGGTTGGGGGGCCGGGCCTAGGGCCCCAATAAGCCCCCAAAAACCCGACATTTTTCGAAATAGGCCCCCCCCCCCCCAAAAAAAACAAAAAACAAAAACCAAAAAAAAAGGCGGAAAATTTTCTTGTTGGGGAGGTTTAAAAAAAGGGTTTGGGGTTTTGGGCGGCCCGCCTATGGCCCATAACACACTTCCGACAGTCGTCGCTGCAAAATTTTTTGCTTTGATGGGCCCCCCTAGGGGCCGAAAAAGCCCAAAACCCGCAGGTGGCAAACAGTAGGGGGGCCCTCCTAGGGCCCATAAGCAAAACAACCGACAGGGGGCCCGAACAAAGGGGCCCCCCTCCTAGGGGCCCATAAGCACAAAAACCGCAGGGCGGCGAACATAGGGGGGCCCCTATGGCCCTAAGCCCACAACGACGGCGGCGAACAGAAAGGCGGCCCGCCTATGGCCCATGGGCGCAAAACCCGGGCCCGCGGCGAACAGTAGGGCCGGCCCTCCTAGGGCCCCTAAAAAAACAAAACCCCGACAGGGGGGAAACAGTGGGTGGCCCGCCTAGGGGCCCCATAAGAAACACAACCGCCAGGGGGGCGAACAGTAGGGGGCCCCGCCTATGGCCCATAAGCACAAAACCGGGGGGATCAAATGAGAGATATAACACTTTTGATGATGGTTTAAAAAGGAAATAATTTAACTTTTAATTTCTTCATGTTCGCTAACATTCCCCGGCTCTTCTTCGTCGTTAGGAAATATTGACGCTCTCAATTAAAGGAAAAAAAAAAATATCATTTTAGTATCTTTTAAACAAACCTAATTACGCAAAATCATTCTCGCTCTTTTTCCCGTCATTTAAGGAATTTAAACCTCTCAATTCAAGGTATATCATCATTTAAATTTATTATTTGAAATATTAATATTATGATAAAATTTTATTATATTCATTCCGATACCGAATACCCACTGGGGTTTCCAAAATAATATTTTGGGATTATTGAAAGGGAATCGACAAAATTTTTAAAAATTTAAATTTTTCAAACTTTTTTTATAAAAAACGGCCCATTATTTCAATTGGAAAATATGCAAAATTAATCCGCGGGTTCGAAAATGCTGTCATGTATCTGTAATATCCCTTTGCACTTGCCGTTTCGTAGTGCAAATTTCCCCAATACTTACGCAGATGGAAGAAAACGAAAAATCTTTTTAAATAGAAATATATTCATTAAAAATAATATATGTCATTTTTAAATGTTTGTAAAAACTACAGAAAAATAAATGGGTTTAAATTTAAATTTTTTTAAAAAAAATTTTCCCAAATCTTAGTTTATCAAAAATATTTTCATAATTTTAGGGACATTGCCAAACTATTTTTTTATTTTTTTTTGGGGTTTTAAGAGTACGACCAGTATACACGTTACAAAAAAAATTAAATGACCCCTTTTATCCCAGACAAAATTTTTCCCTCTTGAAATTTTTTGGGGTTAAAGGCAGATTTTTTTTCTATTTGTAAACACATCCTCTTGTTCAAACTGACATATTTTGGAAAAATTGAAAAACTTACGTTTTTTTTTTCTTCCCCCGGAAACGAATGGTGGAAGAAAAAAATTTTATTAATTTCAAATATTCCGACAAAATTTTTCCAAGTAAAAAGAAAAAAAATTTCTCCTTAAAACCAAAAATTTATGCCCAAGGGATTTTCCCGGGGGTATAAGAAAATTAATTTATCTGTAATCATCTGGCCTATTAAGGCTTACTATTACTATTAAACCCAAAAAAAAAATTTAAAGTTTTAAAAAAATTCAATAAACTTTTGATAAACATATCTGTTTTTTGTTTTAGGCTTTAAAAAAAAAAATGGCCATAGGGAATTTTTGGGTGTGGGCCTATATCAAGTGGGGAGAAGGCTTAAATTTAGGGGATTACTTTTTTTCTGTCCCTTCTCCCCGTTTGGACGGGAAAAATTTAAATAATAAATAAAAACCCAAACTGAGCTCCTAATCATTTTTCCGTAATTTTAAAATTCTTTAACCATTTAGAAAATTGGGTTGATTCTTTTTGGTAAATTTTTAAATAGGAACAAGAGAGGCCTACGTTTAAAAACCCCCCAATTTAAATCCCATATTTTAAATTGAATCTTCGTTTGATAAACAACCTGAGATGGCTTTATTTAGTTAAGGGTACAAAATTTTGAACAAGACTTTCCACAATGCAACCCCGCGGGGTAATCTTTCCTAAGGGCCCGCTGGGCGCACCTTAGCAGTGATCACTGGGGGTGTACTTCGCGTTCCAAGCCCGGGGCCCCAGCATTTTGGGGGTTTCGAGAAACGGGCGATGGGGAAAAAAATTTATTTTATGTCTATAACTCTCTCTGAAATTAACTTGAATTTGTTATCTTACAAAACAGTTTACAGAAATTAAAATGCTAGCACGATTGAAAAGATATATAATTTTTTTAAATTTTTTCATTAATATTTTCGTTTTTTGGGGACGTGACTTTTTCCCCGCGTCGCTACAAAATGGTGCTAGTGTTTCCGAAACATTCCCCACCGGGCCCGGGGCCCTAGCATCCCGCTGTTTACAAAAATTTAAGCAAATGTCCCCGGGTTTTCAAAAAGCGGCCCGCCCTGTGGGGCCCCAAGCGGCGAAAATGATGGCAAACTGTGGGATCGCCCCCTATGGCCCCTAAGCGGGCCGTTTTTCACAAAAAAGCAGCACATAATTTTTTGAAACTGGGTGGGTTTTTTCTAAGTGGCCGCTTATTTGGGCCCCAAAACGGGGGGCGTTTTCTTATGGCAAAGTTATGGGCGCCTGGGAAACCCCCTAAGCGGGCCGTAAACGCATCGCCGCTTATGGGGCCCTCAACTCAAATGATGGCGAAAAGTTTTTCAGCTCGCCATAAGATCGCCATCACTTTTTGCTACTTGGGGGGCTACCGTGGGCCGCTTATTAAACCCCTAAAACGGGGCTTTTCTTATGGCAAAATTTTTGGCGCCTGGCCAACCCCCCTAAGCGGGCCGTAACCCCATCGCCCGGGTAATGGGGCCCTCACCCCAACTGATGGGGATGTTACAGCCGCCATAAAATCGCCATCACTTTTTGCTACCTTTGGGAAAGGGCATCAGACGGGGTATACCCGGGGCCCCCCCCCCCCCCCCCCCGGGGTTCCTCTGACCCCTCACCGACAACTTCGTCCTCCCCCCACATTTTTATTACTTCGCATTTGAAATAATTGGCCGAAGGTGATGTACATGCAATTTTTAAACATCATTAATTTTAAAATTTTATTTTCAAAAGTAATTTGTTGAATTGGGGGAACTTCTTATTTTTTGGGGTATGCTTAGGTTCCCTTTCCCAACCCAAAATAATTTTTTGAGCTCAAAAGGTAGGGCAAGGGGTTTTTGTATTGGTAATAATTAATTGTCAAAAGTGAACTTGAGTATGTTAAAAATTAATTTAAGTAATTATCATTCCAATATTTTCCCGGTAAACCCCCCTTGGCTGATAATTACACAAAATTAAATTTAAACATTATTGCCGGGGAAAAACTAGGGGGGGGCCTGTCCGAGTGAGCCCAAAACTGAGCCCTCGGGAAAGGGACGAAACCATTTTTTTTGTAGCCAGGGAAACTTTTTTAATTCAAAAATTAAAAGACCAATAATTTAAATTTAATTTTTTTGTTTATTACTTTTTGGTTTTTTTTTTTAGATTTTGAATAATTTTAATTAAATTCTTTGGGGTCTGGTTGGGGAACTGGTGAGGATTTTAAAAAGTCTATGTAAATTTGGGGACCAGGATACCTGTTTCCGGGGAAACGCAGGGGGCTATTCGTCAAAAAAGTTTTTTTTTGTTTTTTTGCGGAACTTTCCCCCGTGGGAACTTTTCCGGGGGAAACCCGACTCCACATTTTTGAGGGGGCTCACATAAACGGGGTTTCAACATCAATATGACCGAGAGGAAAAGTATAAAAAAGAAATGAGTGGAATAAAAATATCGGTTCCCAAAATACAGAAGCTACATTCAAAATTTTCTTATCTTATCTAGGGTATTTAATGGAATAATTCAAAATGTCCCGGATGTTTTTTCACAGGTAAAGAAAAAAGTAAAAAATATTATTTTTAAAATATATTTTTGGGCGTTTATCCTATTCCTACATTTTTTGTAAACACTACCAGAAACCAAAATTTTTCAAAACCACCGATTGATGGTAAGACACTGACCGTTTTCGTACTTAAAGAGAAATTTTTAACAGTTTTTTTTGTAAAATCTTATAAAGCCCAAAAAATTACTAAGGGCGAAATAAAAAGAATTTCGCATTTTACATTTATAATGTAGAATATTCCATATAAAAAAGGGGTACCCATGTGTAAACAACAAAAACAAAAACAACAACAGGCCCTTTCCCGGGCGCAGCTGTCATAATGGACACCAGGCAAATTACTTTTTTCCCGGGATTTTGGGGAAAAGAAATTTTTTATATGTGGCCTGCCTGTATCAAAGTGTTCCAGGAAAAAATGGCGGCTACAGCTTCTGGACATATAACCATATTCCTTAACTAGTAAGCCCTTTGCAAACTCTTTTTCAGGGGCGTTTTGGATTAGCGAAATTTTGGTTTCGATTGCGCTCAAATTTTTCCAAAAAACGAAAATATTAATTTTTTAAAATTAAAAGGTTTTGGCGAAAAAAAACCCTTTTCATCGGGTTTAAAACATGTAGGGGGGTAGGTGTTTTTAAGTGGAAAGATTTTTTTTTTAATCCCAAAAAACGAAAAAATTTCGATTTTTATTTGGGGAAAAAATTTTTTTTTGCCCCCAAATTTTTACAGATTATATTTTTTTCCCTAAAATTAAAATTTATCAAATCTTACAATTTGGCAAAGCATGGGGGGTTGGGGAAATTTCTCACGTACTATGGGGGGAATTTTCTATCTGTCCCTTCTGCATTTAATTTTAATATTGTGTTCCAAAAGATGTAACTATAAATGCAAATATTAAATTTTAAAAAAAAGGGTTTTTTAAATCTAAAATTTATTTTTTAAAAACGAAAAAAATCGTAAAAATTTCGATTTTTATGAGAAATAATATTTCGATTTCGGGTCAAATTTCCCAAAAGATTATTAAAAATTTATAAAAATCAAGGTTTTTGTGAAAAAATCTTAGAAACGGATAAGCATGAGGGGGTTATTTGTAAAGGTTTTTTTTAAACGAAAAAAACCCTAAAATTGCGATTTTCCCTAAAAAATAAACTTTCGATTGCGCTAAAATTTTTCCCCCGGGGTATATTAATTCATAAATTAAAGGGGTTTTGAGAAAAAATCATTACAATCGCCCAAAACCTGGGAGGTGTTATAAAACGAAAAAATGTTTTTAAAAAACGAAAAAAATCATAAATTGCGATTTTCATAAAAAAAATATTTCGATTGCGCTCAAATTTCAAACAAAAATATAAATTCATAAAATTAAGGTTCTTTGAAAACATCATTTCAATGGGATAAAGCATATAGGTGGAAAGTCAAAGAATTTGGTTTTTTAATCAAAAAAAATTTGTAAAATTCCGCGATTTCGTGGAAATAATATTTCGATGGCACTTAATTAAAACGTGGCAGTTCTAAGTTCAGAGATTTCGAAGGCCTCCAGGAAATTTCATCGCAATTGGAGTATCGGTTTAGCCGGAATAATACAAACAGGAAAAAAGAAAAAAGAAAAACATTCCGGATTTTTTTCTCTAGTGTATTGAAATAGAATCTTTGATTCGCTCGCTACGCTTATCCAAAATAAAAATAAAAGCAACCTGTTCAACAAAACAATGCGTTACCCCGTACTTTTACAATCAGGTGTTGCACATTTTTGATACAGAACGTATAGGGAACCTAAGTGCGTTGTCTGGTTCTCTCCGTCAGCGTGGTATGGCGATTAACCCGTGCAAAATGTTTCGTAAGCGATAGCGCGAGAACCCGACCACGGACCGGAATAATTTCATACTGTAAGAAACTATTATCTTTCCTCTTTGCGTGGATATACATACTCTGCTCTATCACAAATATTAATGACATTTGTTTTTAGTCGAAGTGAACTCTACATTTACACTGTTGCCAACCTTCCAACTGCTCATGAAAAGCACGTCAAAAAATTTTGTCCGTGGCATCAGCATAACATTTGGTATCCGACTTGCTTTGTGGCTACTGTGAGGCCACTGGTTGTACTAGATTATACATTACTAATAAAATATCCTTTTAAAGTGCCAACAAAATCTTGAATGAAAAGTACATTTAGCAAACCCTGGACAGGCGCGTGGGATGCGAGGATGCCACAGCTGCACACAACGTGGCGGGGTCTCGCTTAGGTTGCCGCTCAGTCAGAGTACATTTGCGACAGCGCGCAAACATGGGTCCATTAACTCATAATAGTTTGAATTTTAGGAAGCGTCATCGAGAAAAGTAGAATGCCATCATCTTTTTTAACAGAATTATGCATCTTGTGATGTTTTTGGGTTTTTAGATTTCTTTTGCGCGAGTCAAAAGATACGGCGAGTTAAATTTTCGTACCATCTAATTCTTAGGGGCGCTGAGACCAGGAGAACCAATTTCCTTCCCGCCTTCAAACTGAGGTTCCCTATTGTTTATTATGTGGTGAACCGGCCGCTTAAGATAAAAACACAAACACCACTTACGTTTTTTCGTGTTCGTAGTAAAGACTCGATCTGTCGATCAAAGCATTTTTTTTAACTAGAAAGCTTCACAAACGTTTTTTTAGTCATGGATGGGGCTTTTTTGTAAGTTTTTAGTGTGCGTGGGATCTTTTTAAATTTTGCAAGTGCTTTTTGAACGCTTTGTACGTAATTGTTGCCAAGTTTCTATTGTTACAGTCTTTTTAATTGTTATTATAAAACTCAAAAAACTTATATTTTAACCTTTAATTTCTATGGATTCTGGATACTTTTTCAATTTTTTCTTCCAAAGGTACTACATTACCATAACCTTAATGTCCATGTAAAATATGAAAGTTGTAGCCCCACCCTTTGGTCAGAATCGCCCAAATGTCACGAAAATATTGCACTAAAAATCGAAAAAAAACGAAAAATTTTCGATATTAATGTGAAATATTTCTTGGATTGTACCCAAAACGTGGCTCCAGAGATTTCGAAGGTCCCCTCCAAACCCTAAGAGCGAAAAAACAGAAAAAAAAAACACCTGAGCTAAATTTTTTGGGGGGTCAGTGAATTGAAGTCTTCGCTTCGCTCATCCAATAAAACTTAATAAAAAATATTTCATTCATTGTTTATAATTTTAATTGTTTAATGGAAATCTGCGCTGTTTGTCCTATACAAATTGTGTGGGTTTGCTAAATCATAATCTATAGTGAACATTGACGCTATGTCCCCCTTTACCCTTAACAGTTTAATATAATGATTGTATTACTAATAATTATGATATTATTAGATTTCTTGTAAGTATGTAAAATATATATTTGCTTTATAATAATAACTTATACGAATGCAGCTCCAGTTAAGGCTATTGTAATCACCCTTTATGGCCAAAACCTTAAAAGTCCATGAAAGTTAGCTGTTTAAAGAGTACCTTTAATAAAACAGTTAAAAATATATTTTATTTTTTGGGTGGGACATTACCTCACTATTTTTTTTCTATTATCTATTATATTATATTATATTATATTATATTATATTATATTTATTATTTATTATATTATATTATATTATATTATTATATTATATTATATTATATTATATTATATATATTATATTATATTATATTATATTATATTATATTATATTATTCTAGGGACTCGGACCTTTGCAACCGATTTGTTTCCAAAGATTTACTTTATATGTCTGTTCGTTTCTTACAAGTTGATATATTTTTGTATTGCAGTTCATTCTATACTATATACTAATTAATGATTCTCGTTATTTGTTTTAGTTAAAATATTTCATCGTCGAACATTTAATCAAACCGTTTAGAAACTTTGCTTCGGAAATTATGAATCTTTTCCGTCATCAGTTATTCAAGACCCAAAACTCATAATCATCAAAAACATATCAAAGCAAAGACAATAGCTAAGATTGAGCAAGTTTGAACGATAAAATTACAATTTAAAGTTTATGATAAAGTCAATAAAATATATACTAATGATGATAACGTGGCAAATCTACAGACTTTATCGCCGATCCAATATTTATATAATCCGTATGCTAGTTGTGTATTATACATGGCACAAAAAACAAAATTCGCAAATAATAACAATGCGTAATTGTATAACACGGAAAAAATACTTGTCTCACATACGTCGTCTGGAGCCAGCAATACGCACGACGCTGGAGGGGACGGGGCAGCTGTGGACTAATTTAATGCGTTTACAGAATAAGCAGTGCTTCAAATCCGATCTGCATCGATTCACGTCATTCTCGAAAGGCACAAATAAAACATAGATTGAATATTATAACATTTTGTGTCATGTGTACAGAGGATATGCCCATGCGAATACTGCTTGAACAGTGAATGGATTTAGATTTTCGCACCTTTTGTCATTTTGATATTTTCTGGGTGTAGGGCCCAAAACGTTCACTATTTGTATATGATTGTGTCAATACTATCACACTTCAACAATTAATTATTACTACCAAATTGACCGAATTAATGACGCCGTCTCCAATGATGATTTTGTAGGATGAGCGAAGCGAGCGAAGCAAAGATTCCATTTCCCTACACTGGAGAAAAAAATCAGGAATGTTTTTTTTTCTTTTTTTTCTGTATGTATTATTGTGTGTTTGTTAACACGATTCCGGCTAAACAGATACTCTAATTGCGATGAAATTTTATGGAGGCCTTCGAAATCTCTAAACTTAGAACTGCCACGTTTTTGAGCGCAATCGAAAAATTATTTCTAAAAAAAACAGCAATATTACGATTTTTTTCGATTTTTATTAAAAATGCCTTATCCGCTTGTAATGATTTTTTTACAGAACCTTAATTTTATGAATTAATATATTCGTGTAAAATTTGTGCGCAATCGAATAGTTATTTCTTATGAAAATTTCAATATAACGATTTTTTCCTTTTTTTAAATTAATACGATTAATTAAAATAAAATAAAAAATTAATTTAATTTTTTATTTTTTTTTAATCTTCAACTTTTAATGATTTTTTCACAGAACAACAGAAAATCCGCACAACACATGGCAGCTCAATGCACCAATTACGCTCATCCAACAACGCGGCGGGATTTAAGCGTTTTCCTAGTAAGAGCATCCACTCCGACCTCCCGCTCGTGGTTCTATTCCCACTGGAGTCTATTTGGATGAGCGTAGCGAGCGTAGTGAGCGAAACAAAGATTCCATTTTACTACACTGGAGAAAAAAATCCGGAATGGTTTTTTGTATTTTTGTCTGTTTGTTAGCACGATTCCGGCTAAACCGATATTCCGATTGCGATGAAATTTTATGAAGGCCTTCGAAATCTCTGAACTTAGAACTGCCACGTTTTTTGAGCACAATCGGAAAATTATTTCTCATGAAAATCGCAATTTTACGATTTTTTACGTTTTTTTTAAAATTTCTTCGACTTATAACACCTACATGCTTTGTCCGATTGTAATGATTTTTTTCACAGAACCTTAATTTTATAAATTGATATATTCATGTGAAATTTGAGCGTTATGAAAAAACTATTTTTTATGAAAATCGCAATTTTACGACTTTTTATCGATTTTTTAAATTTCTTCGGCTTATAACAACTACTTGCTTTATCCGATCGTAATGATTTTTTTCACAGAACCTTATTTTATAATTTTGTATATTCGTGTGAAATTTGAGCGCAATCAAAAATTATTTCTCGTGATAATCGCAATTTTAACGATTTTTTTTCGATTTTAACCCTACATGCTTTATCCGATTGTAATGATTTTTTCACATTTCCTTAATTTTATGAATAAATATATTCTTGTGAAATTTGAGCGTAATCGTAAAATTATTTCTTACGAAAATCTCCAATTTAAGGGTTTTTTTGGTTTAAAAAAATTACGCTCATCCAACAACGCGCCTGAAAAAGCGTTTTGCGAAGCTTCCTAGTTTAATTAAGCGAGCGAAGCGAGCGTTTCCATTTGACTCTGCCGGAAAAATTAGTCACTGGTTTTGTTTTTTTTTTTTTTGTTTTTTTTTTTGTTTTTTGTTTTTTTTTGTTTGTATGTCTCGCCATAACGTTCGAACGGAGGCTCGGATCGAGTTGAAATTTTCACCATCCGCAAGCTTTGTTCTCGATTGAATGCCATTAGTTTTGTGGCAAAATCGTTTAAAAAGTTAAAAAGTTACATTAAAGTTAATCGAATTTTTTTTTAAGCGAGCGAAACGAGCGTTTCCATTTGACTCTGCCGGAAAAATTTGTCACACGTTTTGTTTTTTGTTTTTTGTTTTTTGTTTTTTGTTTTTGTTTTTGTATGTATGTCTCGCCATAACGTTTCGAACGGAGGCTCGGATCGAGTTGAAATTTTGACCATCCACAAGCTTTGTTCTCGATTGAATGCCATTAGTTTTGTGGCAAAATCGTCAAAAAGTTAAAAATTACATTTAAGTTATCGAAGGTTTTTTTTCAAACTAACCGCGACAAAATCTGAGATAGCCAAATCATTTAGAATGTCCGTCCGGTCACGAATATGTTAATTTTATTTTGATCCGATAAGTAGTGTAGATGGAAATTACATTATAACAAAGTAACGTTGCTATGGCAACGAAAAGACGCGCGAAGTTTCTAATGCACTGCCACCTAGAAGTCAAAATACTTTCGGGGAAGCAGCCTTTATTTGTCACGGTCAGGTCCTCTAGATGGCGGTGGTTTTTCCCAAGAAAAGATTTACATACGGTTTTACCCAAAATGCCTTTGGCAAAAATAAAAAATCTCGAAACCGGGCCCTGTGGAAGCAAACGTCGAAAATTTTTAAAATTTAAAAAAAGTGCATTGGGGGGGTCTAGCTATAGCACGGCCGCTTAAAACGCGCCCAAACTGAGCGTTTCCTAGTTAAATTTCAGGGCGAAAAAATCTGAGAGGGCCCAAAATCATTTAAAATGTCCGCCCGGTCACAAATATTTAATTTTATTTGACCGATAAGTAGGTAGATGGAAATTACTTATAAAAAAGTACGGTTCCCATGGCAAGGGAAAGTCTGCAGCTTTTTTGGCTATGATAGCGGTCAAAACGGGGGCTGGTCGGTTAAAATTTAAACATCCGAAAGCTTTTTTCTCGTTGAATCCCTTAGTTTTTGGAAAAATCGTTAAAAAGTCAAAAAGTTACTTAAAGAAAATCGAAAGTTTTTTTTCAAACTTAGGCGAAAAAATCTGAGATGGCCAAATCATTTAAAATTTTCATCCGGTCACAAATATTTTAAATTTTTTTTTGATCCATAATAGTGTAGAGGGAAATACATTATAACAAAGTACGGTTACCATGGCAACGGAAAGTGTGCAGCTTTTTTTGGCTCATGATAGGGGTCGAATGGGGGCTCTTTTCGAGTTGAAATTTTGACCACCACAAGCTTCTTTTCTCGATTAAAAGCCATTATTTTGTGGCAAAAATCGCCCAAAAATTACAAAGTTACATTAAAGTTAATCGAAGTTTTTTTTTAAAAATTAACGGCGCCCAAAATCTGAGGGGGCCATTTTATTTAGAATGTCCGCCCGGGTCACGAATATGTAATTTGATTTGACCGATAAGTGTAGAGGGAAAATTAAATAATAAAAAAAAGTACGTTACCATGGAAACGAAAATTCACACTAGCAGTGCCACCTAAAAATTATCAAAATACTATCGAGGAAGCAGGTTTATTTGTAACTAAGAGTTAAATATTTTTCCCAAGGAAAAACGATGTAAAGGTTTTCTAGATGGGGTGGATTTTAACCAAAAAGAAAAGGTTAACCCACGGGTTTACCCAAAAACCTTGGAAAAAAATAATATTGGAAACATGGGGCCCCTGGGGAGCAAACGTCCAAATTTTTTAAAAATTTTCAAAAAAGGCAATGTGGGTCTAGCTAAGCCGTGCCGCTTATCAAAGCGTCCAACATGAGCGTTTCCTATAGTAAAAAATTTTATATACCCTCAGATTGATAAAAAGTTTTAAGCGAGCGAAAAGGGGCGTTTCCATTTGCTCTGCCGGAAAATAGTATCTGTTTTTTTTTTTTTCTCGCCCTAACGTTTGAAAGGGGGCTCGGGTCGGGTTGAAATTTTGACCCCCAAGCTTCGTTTTCGTTGAATGCCATTTGTTTTGAGCAAATCGTTCAAAAGTAAAAAAATTAAAAAATTACATTAAATTTAAACGAAAGTTTTTTTTTTCAAACTAAACGGGGACAAAAACTGAGATGGGGGCCAATTCATTTAAATGTCCCCGGTCACGAATATGTTAAATTTTATTTTCCCATAGTATGTAGATGGGAAAATTTCATTATAAAAATAAGTTTCCTGGCAACGAAAGTCGCACAAAGTTTCTATGCACTGCCCCCTAGAAGTAATAAAAAAACTTTTGAAAAAGCAGTGTATTATTAATTGTAACCAATAGTGGGGGAGCATAGGGAATAAAAACATGCTTCCGTGGCAGCTTAGGTGAAAGAGCTATGTATGTGGTTCAATCGATTCGTATTGATCCATAGATAAACATTTCGATGGTGAGAGTCTTGATTTTTTGCTGAGACCGGCCATATCTAAAAAAAGATGGCCGCCGCTTTCGAATTTTAAACTAGCGTATCTTCGTAAATATTTACCGATTTCAATTTCAAAGGTACCATTCGAAAGGTAAATGATAGAAATTTAAAAAAATTTTTACAATTTGCACGAAAATCCAATATGTTTGAGGTTTTGTTACAAAAACTTTAACTGTTTACTTTACACTTTCCGTTATGGAACGATATTTACTAGGAAAAAAGGGTTTTTTACATTTTCTCAATTTTGCTTTTTTGGGGTTGGATTATTTATTTGTGTTTTTAATGAATCCATGCATTTAATTTTCTGACAATTATAGCCTGAGTTTTTTTAATTAAAGCGATGGCATGTGTAGATGAATATATGCTACTACTGTGTGATCTTTATGTTTCATTACATTTTGACGAGACACAATTGGTGAAACAATTAGATATTTAGTATCAATCGATTCGTTATGACCAACTTAACAATTTTTGTTAAAGTTGATTTCGATTTTTTTACTGGACCTTCCCTGGGCAAAAACAAGATGGCCGCCGTCATTGAACATTTAACTAAATTCTTTGAAAGTATTTCGCCGATTTCAATTGTAAAGGTACCGTTGAAAAGGTATAAAAGAGCTACAAAACGATTTACCAACAATTTTCCAGAAAGTTTTTTTTTTTGAGGTTATGTTTTGGTTTGAATTTTAGTAATTTTAACGTTTTTCCAGAGCACAATAGGTGAAACAACTATGTAAGGGGTATCAATCGAATTCGTTATGAACCGTGATTTAACAATTTTGATGGGAAAAATTTCGCTTTTTACTGAGCCCTTCCCATGGCAAAAAAAAAAGATGGCCGCCGCCAATGAACCTTTTGACTCGCATATCTTTTAAAAGTAATACCCGATTTTAATTCACGTATACCGTTGAAAAGGAAATTTTAATGACGAATAACTATATATTTACATTTTTTTGGGAAACTTTAATATTTACTGAGGTTATGTTACAAAAACTTAAATTATTTACAACACTCGTCATCGTTATGGATCTTATGGCGCATATATCTACATGACCAAAAGGGGTTTTTGAATAGTTTTGGCTTTTTTTTATCCGTAGCATATCTCTTTATGTATTCAATGAGTCCTTACATTTTATGTTCCGACAAATACATCCCGAGATAATGTATTTGAAGCGACGGCATGTGTAAATGAAAAATATATGCATCGAGTATTTGATCTTGATGTTTAAAACACTTTTCGTCGAGGCACAATAATAATTGATTAAAGAATTATGTATCTGGTATCAATCGATTCGTTATGAAACGTTCTTTAAACAATTTTGATGAGGTACCCGCCGCAAAAACAAGATGGCCGCCAAAAAAAAACTTTATAAGTTATATATTTTTCTAAGGTAATTGACAGACCAATTTCAAAGGTTTACCGTTGGAAATGTAACTTAAGTTGTAAAAAATTATAAACTTGCAATTTCACGAAACCTAAATATTACTGAGTTATCTTGTTGTAGGAAACTATGACGCTGTTATGTTGGTACCATAGACATAAATTAAAAAAATTTTCCTCCCCCGGGAAAAATTGAACCCGGGACCAGCTGGAAACAGTATGACATTGACAGCCTAGATCCCGGGTGTTTCTACTTTTAATTAATTCACATCATCATCCACCCCAGCCCAGACCCGATCAGTAGCGTACACATAATACACAGAATAGTTCACAGAATAGCTGATGCAAATCATGCTAAAGAAGAATTCGTCTACTGGGAGATGTGCTCAAGCAAATGGTTTTTCCAAATAGAATCATTCAAAAGGCCATCAGACGACAAACTAACTCGAAAAAGATGTAGGTACAGTAAAGAAAAACTACTTGCAACTGCATATTTGCCTTATGTTTAAGAGAAACGGACCGAATAGGAAAATTCTTGCTAAACAAAACATAAAACACCGACGGAAAGATAGGAGAGTTTTTAAAGAACTAAGGACCACATCTGCCTACTAGAAGGTAATGGCGTGTATGAAATTCCATGTGGGAATTGTGACAGGTGCTAAGAGGGTCAAACATGAAGGAACATGTTTCAACGTAAACGGGAACACAGGCTAGCCGTGTTAGTTATTTGTCGTCTGGGGGCCCTTTTTTGAATGATTCTATTTGGAAACCATTCTGCTTGAGCCACATCTCCTAGTAGACGAAATTTTTCTTCAGCATGATTTGCATCAGCTATTCTGTGTACTATTCTGTGTATTATGTGTACGCTACTGATCGGATCTGGTCTGGGATGGATGATGATGTGAAAAATTAGAATTAGAAAAAAAACTCGGGATCTAGGCTGTCAATGTCATACTTTTTTCCAGCTGGTCCCGGTTCAATTTCCGGTGTAGGAACTTTTTTTAATTTATGTCTATGGTACCAACATAACAGCGTCATAGTTTCCTACAACAAGTTTAACCTCAGTAAATATTTAGGTTTCGTGAAAATTGCAAGTTTATAATTTTTTACAACTTTAGTTACCTTTCCAACGGTACCTTTGAAATTGGTCTGTCAATTACCTTAGAAAAAATATATAACTTACAAGTTTTTTTTCGGCGGCCATCTTGTTTTTTGCGACGGGTACCTCATCAAAATTGTTAAAGAACGTTTCAAACGATCGATTGATACCAGATACATAATTCTTTAATCAATTATTGTGCCTCGACGAAATTGTTTCAAACATCAAGATCAAATACTCGATGCATATATTATTCATTTACACATGCCGTCGCTTAAAATACATTATCTCGGGATGTATTTGTCGAACATAAAATATAAGGACTCATTGAATACATAAGAGATATGCTACGGATAAACAAGCCAACATATTAAAAACCCGTTTTGGTCATGTAGATATATGCGCCATAAGATCCAAAACGATGACGAGTGTGGTAAATAATTTAAGTTTTGTAACATAACCTCAGTAAATATTAAAGTTTAAACAAAATGGTAAATTTTAGTTTATTCGTCATAAATTACCTTTTCAACGGTATACGTGAATTAAAAATCGGGTATATACTTTTAATGATATGCGAGTCAAAAGGTTCATTGGCGGCGGCCATCTTGTTTTTTTGCATGGGAAGGGCTCAGTAAAAAAGCGAAATTTTTCCCATCAAATTGTTAAATCACGGTTCATAACGAATCGATTGATACCCCATACATAGTTGTTTCACCTATTGTGCTCTAAAAAATCGTTAAAATTACTAAAAATTCAACCAAACATAACCTGAAAAAAAAAACTTTCTGGAAAATTGTTGGTATATCGTTTGTAGCTCTTTTTATTACCTTTTCAACGGTACCTTTTACAATTAAAAATCGTCGAATACTTTCAAAGATATTTTAGTTAAATGTTCAATGACGGCGGCCATCTTGTTTTTGCCCAGGGAAGGTCTCAGTAAAAAAATCGAAATCAACTTAATCAAAATTGTTTAAGTTCGGTTCATAACGAATCGATTGATACTAAATATCTAATTGTTTCACCAATTGTGTCTCGACAAAATGTAATGAACATAAAGATCACACAGTAGTAGCATATATTCTCTACACATGCATCGCTTTAATTAAATAAACTCAGGCTATAATTGTCAGAAAATTAAATGCATGGATTCATTAAAAAAACAATAAATAATCCCCAAAAAAATGCAACTTGAGAAAATGTAAAACCTTTTTACCTAGAAAATATCTTTTCCATAACGAGAAAGTGTGAAGTAAACAGTTAAAGTTTTTGTAAAATAACCTAAAAACATATTGGATTTTCGTGCAAATTTGTAAACATTTATTTAAATTTCTATCTTTTACCTTTCGAAGGGTACCTTGAAATTGAAATCGGTAAAATATTTACTAAAATACGCTAGTTTAAAATTCGAAAGCGGCGGCCATCTTGTTTTAGATATGGCAGCGCTCAGCCAAAAAATCAAAAATCTCACCATCAAAATTGTTTATCTATGGATCAATACGAATCGTTGATACCACATACATAGCTCTTTCACCGTTTCGGCCACGGAATTACCTATGCTCCCCTACTACAAAGAGTTTAACAAGAAAATGATGTCAAGGTCCTCTAGATGGCGGGGGATTTTATCTACAAAGTGAAGTTTTAACCCACGGTTTACCCAAATACCCTGCCAATAATAAATAATTTTGGAAACATGGCCCCGTGGACGCGAACGTCGCAAATTAAAAAAAATGTGCAATGTGGGTCAAGCTATATAGTGCGGCGGTCGAATACGAAATTTCAGCTTTGACCCATACAGGCGGTACTATTTCGTAAAACCAAAATAAAATCGTCGGCTACTTCATTCACCCACTAGAAAAATGACGTTGTGGTCTTGAAATGCGTGTACGTCATAGATTTACGACGCCATCTTGGATGCGCGGCGTCGATCGCACTTTGCGTTATAAACCATATTGTACATTCTGCAATTTTTGCATTAGAAAAATCAAATTTAGCGCGTTGTGTTCACAAGACATGGGCGTTCATTATGCTTAATTTTTATTTCGGATTGCAACAATAAGTCAAGGTGAAAAATCAACAATTGCGGGGAAAATTAACATTTTCAGAATTACACTAAAATGTTTTTATATTTTTTTTTACAGTTAAACCATCAACATTTTCTTAAAACGCGGGGACAGATTTTAATTGCGAAATACATTTGTGAACCGTCCGTATTTTCATTTTTCTTAAATGCAAATACTTTGGTTTGTTTGGTGGTAAAAAAAGTGATGAAAAGCGTAGCGTGCGGCAAGCTACAAAAATGGGGGCAATACTTATTTTTGGATGCATTGTTATACAGATCCTGGCCAAAAGAGACGTGGAAACTTGACCTGGTCGAGTTTTCTCTACCTATCCTGTTAGTGTTTACCTTAAGGATAAAAATAATCTTGGGTAGACATTTGTAATTTTGGGCAAAAAATATTTTTACGACGCCATTTTTGTTTTAGGCATATGCATATAGTACACGCTTTTGATTTTCATTTGTTTTCTATTATAATTATGACAGTTTTAACAAATCTGACGTGTTATTTGGATTTTTCATCAAAATTTTCCCATTTAATGAAACAAATTTTGTCAGCCTGGGACTTTATGAGATTATTTGTAGGAAATTACATTTTATTAGTCCTTCAGCCAAGTACAATATTTAAGTGTTTTGATGACGGACGAAAAAATGTTCACATATTCATAAATAATGTTATTGGAAAATTATTTGTTCATAGAGTTGTCCCTTTGGTTTTTTCCCCTGACACTAATGGTAGCCATTTTACAAGATGGCCACCAAATATATTGTAGACATTTATGATAGAAAGTTTAAATTGGGTAAACATATAATAGTTCTTATCGATCATTGGAAAACGAATTTCCATTACGACCATTACAAATAAAACGCAGTGACAGTAATGGCGACCATTTTTGAAGATGACCGCCAATATATTTTTTTTAACGTAGTCTTTTAACAGGATCTTGAAATTTAATACACAATGGGGCATGATATTAGAATCAGGTTTTTTTATGTAGCCATATGAAATTGGCGCTGTGGAAGCCATTTTGCGAAATTAAATGTTTGGTTTTGATTTTGTAATGTACAATGCTTCTTGTTTTATGTGCATGATAGGACAAACGCTTTTTTAATAGCTTTCAAATAAAAACCCAAATAAATTTTTAAATATTTTTCTTGCATTGAGATGTAATGTATACTTTGCACGAATGAATATTCAAGAAATTACTAAATCGGTTATGCCAACTGGTACCTTATGAGCAGAGGTTAGGTACTTGTGGTAAGAACGTAATTTTACCTTAATATCCTGCATTGGTCCCACTGTGTAAATTTGAGATTGCCTTATTTTTAAAAACAATCCAATTGCATGCCCCATGTGTATTCGATTCATGCATTCTGCTCGATCGTAATTACTCACATTAATTTGTACAACGCTCCGGAGAAAATTAAAAATGAAATATGCGAATTCTAAAATACACAAAATACTGACATTTTTGGATGAGCGAAACGAAGACTTCAATTTCACTGACCCCTCAAAATATTTAGCTCCAATGTTTTTATTGTTTTTTTTTTTTTTTTTATTTTCTACCGGGCAAACGGCATATACGATCTTGATGAAAAATTTGGGGGGACCATCGAAATCTCGAACTTAGACCTGCCAAGTTTTTGGGTACAATTGAAGAATATTTCTCATGAATATCGTACTTTTAAAGATTTTTTTCTATTTTAAGTGCGATATTTTCGTAACATTTGGGCCGATTCCTACCAAACGGATAGGGCTACAACGTTCATATTTTGTATGGACATTAAGGTAATGGTGATTTATTGCTTTTTGAAGAAAATAATAAAAAGTTTACCAGAATCCATAGAATAAAGGTTTTTTTTAATATTAATATGAGTTTTTAAAGGTTTATAATAACAATTAACAAGAAAAAATAGAAACTTGACAACAATCACCTACAATGCATTCAAAAAGAACTTGCAAAGGGAAAAGTGATCCCACGCAATTAAAAATCTTATTAAAAAGCTCCTCCATCAACGCGACTAAAAGCGTTTGCGAAGCTTCCTTATCCATTAAAAAAGTGAAGTAATTGGGAAAATGGCTTAAATTGCCTAAGAATAGGCTTGTTCAATAGACCATTTTTAAATTTTTATAGAGGTTAATAATATGTTTAAATATTACCATCTCTCATTCCAATCATGTTTGTTTGTTTAATATCCTGCATAGTTTTCATGCAAAGAAGAGACATCGAACAAACAAACACCGACAGGAAAGGCTGGTCTATTGAACCCAAACCCGTCTCTCGTTTAAATGTAGCAATGGATGGTAACTAGGCCGCTTCGCGAACGCTTTTTTTAGTCGCGTTTGATGGATGAGCTTTTTTAATAAAGGTTTTAGTTTGGGCGGGATTACTTTACCTTTGCAAGTTCTTTTTGAATGCATTGTAGGTGTTGTTGTCAAGTTTCTATTGTTTCTTGTTATTGTTATTATAAACTTTTAAAACTCATATTAAATCCGTTATTCTATGGATTCTGGCTAACTTCTTCAACTTTTTCTTTCAAAAACAATACATCACCATTACCTTAATGTCCATGTGAATATGAACGTTGTAGCCCCACCCGTTTGATAGCTAGGAATCGGCCAAAATGTCACGAAAATATCGCACTAAAAATCAGAAAAAAATCGTAAAAGTACAAAAATCATGAAAATATTTTTTCGATTGTACCCAAAAACGTGGCAGGTCTAAGTTTAGAGATTTCGAAGGTCCCCCCCCCCCGGTAGAGAGCGAACAAACAGACAAAATACAAAAACAAAAAAAAACCCCCAGCTAATTTTTTGGGGTCCCGTGAAATTGAAGTCTTCGCTTTTGCTTTATTATGGACCAGTAGTATTAGTAGTTTTTAGGGCGCTTCACGGCAAAGATTGACCAATTAATGCAGTGGATATGAACAAAAAAGCACCAATAAGTAAATTTTAACATCTAACTAAAAAATGAAAAAGTCTACAGAAAAATAAGTTCTGATGGGGATGAAATGTGAGTGTTTTGTGATTTTTGAATTCGCATAATATATAATTTCAAATTTTCTCTAAAACGTTGTACAAATTTAAAGTGAGTTCTTACAATCGTGAGAATACATGCATGTCTCGTGAAGACTCTTCCTAGTTGCAATTATATTTTGCCAAGTGTTTTAAGGGTGTGTTTCGGGGCATGTACGTTTATGAATTGAGAATACTCAAATGTAGAAAGATACACGAGCTTGGCCCCTTTTTTTAGATCTCTTTATTTTGAGTGTGTAAGGTTTGGCTTTCTATTACAAGGTTTTTGTATGCGATGGGATCTTATTACTTTTTCAAATTCCATTGCAAATTATTTTTTTAAATAGAATAATTATTATTTTTGTAAAGTAGTATTAATTGCTAAAGTAATACCAATAAGCAATGGAATGTAAAATATCTCGTCAACCATAACACTTGCTTTTTGTTTTTCATTGTAGTTGATTATTATCAAGTGTCTATAGTTACTTGTTTATTATATAGTACATGAAAAAACTTATATTATTAAAAACCTTATTTCAATGCTTTTCAGCTATTTTTAAAAACAATTTCTTTCAAATGCACTACACAGCCATAATCGCTCACTCGTTGGTCAGAATTGCTGGCCAATTGACGAATAAGACAATAAGACGAATAAGTATAGTAACCAGCGTGTTCAACCACTATAAAAAAAGAAGGATTAATTATCGTACCCCAATCGAATTTGGCATTGGTGGGTTTTCAGGGACCTACATTTCCTCGACTGTGTTTTAGGGTTCATAACACTAATCATGATGACTGAGTGACACCTCCAAAACACACCACTCGGATTGCTGCATAATGTGCATGAGTGTGTAAGCACACCGTTGCTCGGGTGCGGCGCACTAACGGGCACTTAGATAGTACATATATTTGGCGGCCATCTTTTAAAATGGCTACCATTAGTGTCATGGGGCAAACCTAAGACAACTCTATGTAAATAATTTTCCAATAACATTCTTTATGAATATGCGAACATTAATTCGTCCGTCATCAAACACACTTAAATATTGTACTTGGCTGAAGGACTAATAAAATGTAATTTCATATAAATAATTTCATAATAGTCCTAGGATGACAAAATTTGTATCAATAAATAGGAAATTTTATGAAAAATCCAAATAACACGTCAGGTTTGTTAAAACTGTCATAATTATAATAGAAAACAAATGAAAATCAAAAGCGTGTACTATATGCATATGCCTAAAACAAGATGGCGTCGTAAAAATATTTTGCCCAAAATTACAAATGTCTACCCAAGATTATTTTTATCCTCAAGGTATACACTAACAGGATAGGAAGAGAAAACTCGACCAGGTCAAGATTCCACGTCTCTTTTGGCCAGGATCTGTATAACAATGCATCCAACAATAAGTATTCGACCAGTTTTGTAGCTTGCCGCACGCTACGCTTTTCATCACGTTTACCACCAAAGCGACCAAAGTATTTGCATTTAAGCAAAATGAAAAATACGGACGTGTTCACAAATGTATTCCGCAATTAAAATCTATCCCCGTGTCTTAAGAAAATGTTGATGGTTTAACTGTAAAAAAATATAGAACATTTTAGTGTAATTCTGAAAATGTTAATTTTCCCCGCAATTGTTGATTTTTCACCTTGACTTATTGTTGCAATCCGAAATAAAAATAAAGCATAATGAACGCCCATGTCTTGTGAACACAACGCGCTAAATTTGATTTTTTAAATCCAAAAATTACAGAATTTACAACATGATTTATAACGCAAAGTGCGATCGACGCCGCGCATCCAAGATGGCGTCGTAAATCTATGACGTACACGCATTTCGAGACCACAACGTCATTTTTCTAGTGGGTAATGAAGTAGCCGACGATTTTATTTTGGTTTCGCGAAATAGTACCGCCTGTATGGGTCAAAGCTGAAATATGCGTCTTTTTAGCCTTCGACCGCCGCACTAATAGCACGTGCTCGCTTATCAACGCGTCCAACTGAGCGTTTCCTAGTGTAAATTAAACATAAATTGATTCCAAACCGGAAACCTGTTTGAATATACATTTTTAAATTGCCATTCGCAATTCGAAGTGAGTACTCTTGACGTGAATCCTCCAGCTCGGCAGCTCGTACAAAAAGAAATTGCGCCGATAGAACCGAATGACGAGTAAAGTTTTACAATTTTGAATCTTCGAATAGTTGTGATTTTATACGTAACAAAGTTATAAAGTTATAAAGTAAATGTGTGTTTTGTTTACATCAGTTTGGTCAGAATCACTTGGCGAATAGAACTAGCAGTGGTAATACAAGCAAGTAGTAGCTATAGTAGAACATGCTGAACGTAATTTTGAGCGTTTTTCATCCCATTTGTTCACACAGAAGAAATGATCGCACCTCAATTAAAATTGGCATATGTTGTTAGGTACTCAAATCCCTGGAATTTGTAAGTTCATAACAATTTTCATGATGACTGGGTGACACCTCGAAAACACCCCAAATTGGCTTCCTGGATGCATACGGTGCCTGAATGTTTTAGCACACCGCGGCTTGGCTACGGCGCCTTGACGAGCAACTACATAATTGAGACTTTTTCATTATTTGGACAGCCTGGTGCTCAAAGGTGATGTTCATTTTTTCAAAGTGGTGTTTTTTGGGAAAGACCGGAAAATTCCCAATTTTGCTACTTCCATTTCACACCGTTTCTCTGCTTATTTTGACTAGGCCGCTTAGCAAACGCTTTATTCAGTCGCGTTAATGGCTGAGCTCGTTTGGTTAACTATTTCTTTCCAATGATTGCTTAGTTTTTTGTATGCGTGAGATCTCATTACTTTTTAGGTTCCATTACAATTTATTTTTGTTAAATTAATATTTTTATACAGTAGTATTATTTGCTACGGTAAAACCAATTAATATTTTAAATATCTCGAGGCCCAGACTTGCATTTTTTACTAATTGTTAATGATTATTTTCAAGTCTCTATAGTAATATAATAGTAATATGTATTGTATGTGTATTGTAATATGTAGTTATATGTAATAATAATGTTAATTATATACTTGTGAATGGTTTATATTACAACCTTTATTTCTATGGGTTGTGGCTAACTTTTTTTTAACTTTTTGTTTCATAATGCAATACATTACCATAACGTTAATGTCCATGTAAAATATGAACGTTATAGCATCACCCGCTTGGTCAAAATCGGTCCAAATATCACGAAAGTATCGCATTAAAAAATCGGTAAAAAAATCGGCAAAGTACGATATTCATAAGAAATATTTCTTCAATTGTACCAAAAAAACTTGGCAGATCCAAGGTAAGAGATTTCGAAGGTCCCCTCCAGTATTTATATATGCCGTTTGCCCGGTAGAGCGCGAACAAACAGACAAAAATACGATAACAAAAAACGAGCTATTTTTATAGGGGTTAGTGAATTGAAGTCTTCGCTTCGCTCATCCAATGATGCACAGTTAATTAATTTCTATTTTATCTACAAGGCCGCTTCGCGAACGCTTTTTCCAGTAGCGTTGATGGATGAGCGTTTTTTAAGATTAAATATTAATACGTTTGTAGAATAAGTAGGATCTCATTACTTTTTCAAGTTCCATATTAACATTATTTTTTTTAATTACTATAATTTTTATAAAGAAGTAGTAGTGTTAATTGCTATGTTAATGCCAATAAACAATAGATTGTTAACTATCTCGAGGCAAAAAGACTTGCATTTTGTACGCATTTAGGTGATTATTGTAAAGTTTTTGTTAATTAAACACCTTAAAAGGCTTATATTTAAACCTTTATTTCTATGAATTCTGGCTAACCTTTTTAACTTATTGTATCAAAAGGCACTACATCACCATTACCTTAATGTACATGTTAATATGAACGTAGTAGCCCAACCCGGTTGTCAGAATCGACAGAAATATTACGAAAATGTTTCATTAAAAATTGGGGGAAAATTGTAAAAGCACGATTCCTATGAGAAATATTTCTTCGATTGTCCCCTGAATCATTTAACATATAAATACAATGATTTTAAACGTTCCTTAAAGTTTAATCAAGATCGGAGTAGCCGTTTGCCCGGTCGCGAGTTAAATATCACGAAAATATCGCATTAAAAATCGAAAGAAAAGCGTCAAAATACGATTTTCATGAGAAATATTTCTTCAATTGTACCCAAAACCTCGGAAGGTCTAAGTTCAAACATTTCGAAGGTCTCCTCCAATTTTTATTAAGATCGCATATGCCCTTTGCCTAGCAGAGCGCAAACAAATAGAAAAAGGGGACAAAAACGAGCTAATTTTTTTGGGGGGTCGGTGAATTTGATGTTTTCGCTTCGTTCATCCAACTAATACAGAACACTTACATAGAATATGCCAACGAAAACTTGGTAGTATACATGCAATTTATTCTGTTATTGCATAAATAATACAATATTTTGTAACTAATAAACAATTTAAATTAATTTAATCTATACATTTTTATCGAAATGCATAAAAACTTTGCTAACTATATTAATTTATTCAAAGCAAATATATAAACAAAACATCTAACGATGTGACCATGATTTAAGGATACGGCATGCGGCTTCCCAGAAATACACCGACATTCTGAAAATATATTTGTGTTCAAAGAAATGATTGACAGGCAATAAGCTAAGTGCCATGAGTTTTGAATTACTGACTGAATATTGCGTATTGCAATATTATTAATTGCCGTATTTTGCAGTAAAATAATCATATCTTCAGAACTAATGAAGCTAATAAGGCGATTTCGGACTTATTAGAAAGCATAAATGTTCATGTTCAATCGTGCGATAAGTACGATAATCATGAGAAATATTTCTACCATTGTACGCAAAAACTAAGCAGATCTAAGTTTCGAGATTTTGAAGGTCCCCTCCAATTTTCATCAAGATCGCATATGCCGTTTGTCCGGTAGAGAGTGAACAGAACAAACCGACAAAAGAAAAAGAGAGGAAAAAAACACGAGCTATTGGTCTCGGGGTAAGTGAAATTGAAGTCTTCGCTTCGCTCATCCAAAAAATAATGATATTTTTCAAATTTGGATAGTCCTACCGCCCAAAGTTACCCTCAGATTTATAAGGATAAACTTTAAGTTTAAAGTCGAAAATTTCCGATCTTTCCACAAAAGAAAAAAATATTATTATCACATATTGCACTTTTTTCTGTTTATGACCCTACGAAAGTGACAATTTCGTCGACCAAAATGGTCATCTGATGATAAATATGTATAATTAAATTAAATTTCGTATTGTAAATTTAAACTTTATGTACGTATTTAAAAATGATATAAGATTCCACCACTACATATATTTGATTTAAAATTATGTCGTTCGCATTAAGAATCATAGTTATACGCTTTATATTAATAATACATTTTCGTGGTAAGCCTTTTGATGCACTATCAAATCTCAGTGAAAATAGTTAGTTTTGTCAAGTTTTATTGTATTAGGTATACAACTTCAGTATACTCCATGAACGGAAATGATTTACAACAAATGCAGATTTTGTACGTATTTTTAACGCTGATTTATAAATATTTTGTGCCCATGCTGCTCAAAGACCAGAATGTCTTATATAACACTTAGCAAAATAATAAATTAAAGTAACAAGAAATAGACTGTTACAGGTAGCGAATTAGTAAAACTGGTAATGTTTGAAAAGAAGTTTGTGAACAATTTTGTCATCGGAATTTAAAAAATAAGTAAGCAGTTGTTAAGTTCTTAAAAAATGTCTGCACTTTCTAAATCTATATTCTTGGGTTAGAAACAACATGAAATAAGAAATAATAAACAATTGATATTTTATATTGTTCTCAAAGTAAGGAAAACTATATTTCTTAGTTAAAAGTTTAAACAAATAAGAATAAGCTAAAAATTATTGCAGATGTTTTGTAACTGTGATATATATTTAGTCCAGAATAGCTTTAGGGTCTACTGAGATACCGGAATCCATTCACTGTTCGAATATTAAATGATAATTTTAACAATAATATTTAGTATAATTAATTTTAGTTTTTTGGTTTCCAAATACCAAGAATTTAGACAAACGATCACATTATTTAAGGCGTAATTCTATGCACGGTTTAAGTACGGAAGTTATTAATTATGTTTTGCAGTAGGATACGTGCAGGTTGTTTTAAAATCAAAACGAAACTGTCAAAACCAACAAAGAGAAAGTCATTAACTCTTTTCTGTCATTCTCGATACACATTTTATCAATTAATGTGTTGCGGAACATAATACATACATAAATGATATATTAAGGATAAAATGAAAGAAAAAAATTGTGGTGCAACGTTCCACAAGTGAAAAAAATATTCAAAATCATTTTCTTTAAAATTGGCGAAATTTGTTTGTACTAAATGTATTTATTTAACATTTATCCTATTAAGTCTAGAAAAACTGATCTACGATGGAGGACAAATAAATAAAATTAAGTAGATAGTCTAACTATAGCTAGATTAAAACTACACAAAATCATGCAATGTTATGTAGCAAAGTTTAAAATTAAAACAATAATTAGCAACAATGTACATTGTATAATAATAATTATTGAAAATATATTTTTGATGAAATATTCAGTTTGAAATAATATAAATTATTATAAGTTATGAAGAGAAATGAATTAAAATGAATAAAATATAAGTTAGCCAAAAGAAGTAAAAATAAAAGAAGAAATGAAAGAAAAACATTTATTATAATGCCTCTCAAACGAAAAATGGGTTTTGCAAAAATCAGGAATAGCAAATCCGGGAATAAAACAAAACACCGAACACTCGACGCGGCGAAATGACCGGTTTCACAACTTTTTAATATATTCAGGCTGCGACAGTCTTAAATGTTTTATAATCTCGACTCTAATATATAATTACATCAGTTGTATTATTATTTGTTTATATTTGTTACGATGGATGTATCGGTATGGTGCAATTAGGCACGGTCTTTAGCACTTGATCCACTTCATTTTTCAGCAGTATAAATCATGGTCGCAATTCTTGAAGGCTAGAAATATCCTTTTCATTTTTGAAAACCTTGGAATTGAATTATTGTTTGATCTCTACAATGCACTATAGACGACTAAAAATCGGCAATTGTGGAGGTGAACCCATGTTTGACCTATCTTACCTTCTGTCCCGGATCAAGAGGTCACTGCACGGATGATCACCCTGGCTGCTGGAGATGATGAGCGAGACAGCACGACACGCTGCCTCTTTGAATCACTTCACTGAAGTGGCGCTATACGACTGCGGGGGTAAAACCAAAATCGCGCGAAATACGTCACCTGGCGCTTGCGTATTCCGAAGTGTACGAAGCTACAGGGTAGTAACAGAATTATTATATTCCTGGAAACAAACTCGGCTCTTATTGGCCACACGTATTTGCCATCAGCCAATCAGTGAACAAGTAGGTGAAAAATTGTCGAATCAATGTATTTACAGCGAAAGACAAATATAATCACGTCTTCTAGATTCGAACGCACAGGTGGTTTGTTGACGGGGGGGGGGGGGGGGGGGGCGAAGAACTGTGACGCACTTTGAAGGAGCATGAAAATCAATTATCTCCTCAATATCTGTCCGATGTCCCGATGTCTTTTTCTCAAACAATTATTAATTTAACATAGTTATTTGTCTATAATTTAGAAGTCACGTTATATAATAGATCGATAGAGTTAGGTCATGCGTCAGCTTGTACGTGACATCGTCGTTTTGATTCGTTTCGACAATCGTATCGTTTTGCACCCACCATCACATGAAGAGGTTAACTCATTGGTCCCTGGAAAGGATTCTTTGATCATAATTACATGAAAGTGAAGCACTTTGAAATAGTTGGACTACGATTCCTCAAGATTTTGCTACTTAATAGCGGTATACTCACGGTGCGTCAACTATATATTTTTAAATAAATAAATATAGGCCTATATAAATAAATATATAAATAAATTAATTAATTAATTAATTAATAAATATATATAAATAAATAATTTCACTTTGTTAGAACAAAGGACTAACATTTCTCAAGATTTTGCAGCTTCTCAGTGGTACTCCGGGTGTGCAACGGTTAGTGATTAAAAAAAGAAAAGAATGTGGTTATGATAGTAAAAATCAAGGGCCATGCATCTACGGCCTGGTTGATATCCGAAAATACAAAATGGCATATTCTGAACATGTAACTAAGTTAACTGGTAGCCTACTAGGAAGCTTCGCAAACGCTTTTTTAGGCGAGTTGTTGGATAAGCGTAATTGGTGCATTTAGCTGTCATGTGTTATGCACATGGTATTTAAAATTGATTTCGTTTTCCCAAATTGCTATGGCCTGCGAGACACGCTTGGTAATATTGTTATAATATTTACGACGACGACATGAGGATCAGGGGTGCACATTACATTACACACTACATTACAATCGAATAAAGCATGTAGGTGTTAGTCGAAGAAATAAAAAAAAACGCCAAAAAAGCGTAAAATTGCGATTTTTTTTAGAAATATTTTTTCGATTGCGCTCAAATTTCACTTGAATTTATTATTCATGAAATTAAGGTTCTGTTAAAAAAATCATTACAATCGGATAAAGCATAGGTGTTATAAATCAAAGATTTTTTTTAAATAGAAAAAAATCGTAAAATTGCGATTTTCATGAGAAATAATTTTTCGATTGCGCTCAAAAACGTGGCAGTTTTAAGTTTAAAGATTTCGAAGGCCTCCAGAAAATTTCATCGCAATTGGAGTATTGGTTTAGCCGGAATCGTGTTAACAAACACCCAAAACTAAAATCAGAAAAAAAGAAAAATTGGAAAAAAATATTCCGGATTTTTTTCTCCAGTGCATTAGAATGGAATCTTCGCTTTGCTAGCTACGCTCATCCAATAAAATGTAGTTTACCATTTTAGCAAACAAAACTGAACAAGACTGTGAAGTAGATATTGTTTGATTTGATATTTCATTATTTGAGGCAAAATGGTCTAAAACTAGGAAGCTTTGCAAACGCTTTAACAGGCGCGTTGTTGGATGAGCGTAATTGTTGCATTGAACTGCCATGTGTTATGCAGATTTTCTGTTTTTCTGTGAAAAAATCATTACAATCGGTAAAAAAAAGGTAAAATTGCGATTTTCATGAGAAATAATTTTTCGATTACGCAAACATTTCACACATATATATTAATTCATATATTTAAGGTTCTGTGAAAAAATCATTACAATCGGATAAAGCATGTAAGTGTTAATCCATATAAAAATGCAAAAACTTGCAAAAAAAAAAGGGGCCAAGCCGAAAACGAGGAAGATACAAGTGGCTCAACTGCATAAAGTGGTGAGATCTTGAAGTGTGGCCAAGCCCATTATTTTGTTTAAAACTAGGGAAACGCCAAAGTCGTTGTTAAACGAGTGAGTGAGCCATGTGTTGAGTACCCGGTAACATTCCTTTTCTTCCCCCTTTTTCAGGCCTCCCTAGCCTATCATAGGCTACAGTGGAGCATTATGGCCTAAACTATGACTTAAACTTAAATACCCTAATTTATACGAATATTATAATCAACTTTAAATGCAAATATTCCCGCGTACTCAACACATTACTATCTCACTCGTCTAACAACGACTTTGGCGTTTCCCTAGTCGAGTTGGCTTAAGCGCCCTTATAGCCCAAATGTGGGGGACGTGGGTTCAATGGTCGGGAAAAATTTTGTAATTTCTGGATTGTATTTATTAAAATATTTTACATGTTTTGAAATGCATATATCGCAGTGTAGTCCTACATCTGTGACAATACCATGGAAAACATAGCCAGTACGAAATACGTGAAAATATTGCAAGGTTTACTCAATCTACGAGCGGAATTTGGGGGTACCTTGACGTCCAACATTCGATTAACCTTGGACACGGCATTTCACAGCCAGCTAAATAACAAACAAAAAATATTATTTCAAAATGAAAACCATTGTCGTTAAGAGGATGGGATAGTCGCGAAATTAAAACCACGCGAAATTACAGTTTTTTCGTGATATCTCGAGAACGATGCAAAATATCTTAAAACTGATTGCAGACAGCCCTGTGGTTTTGGGAGAACTAATCGGTGCAGTTTGTATAATAAATGCATTTAATTAATTAAATATATCAAATAAAAAACTTAAAAACTATCACATAACAATATTTTTGGTACAGGCTATAGTTCTCCCAAAACCACAGGGCTGTCTGCAATCAGTTTTTAGATATTTTGCATCGTTCTCGAGATATCACGAAAAAACTGTAATTTCGCGTGGTTTTAATTTCGCGACTATCCCATCCTCTTAACGACAATGGTTTTCATTTTGAAATAATATTTTTTGTTTGTTATTTAGCTGGCTGTGAAATGCCGTGTCCAAGGTTAATCGAATGTTGGACGTCAAGGTACCCCCAAATTCCGCTCGTAGATTGAGTAAACCTTGCAATATTTTCACGTATTTCGTACTGGCTATGTTTTCAAACTTAAATGCAAATATTCCCGCGTACTCAACACATTACTCTCTCACTCGTCTAACAACGACTTTCGCGTTTCCCTAGTCGAGTTGGCTTAAGCGCCTTTATAGCCCAAATGTGGGAGACGTGGGTTCAATGGTCGGGAAAGATTTTGTAATTTCTGGATTGTATTTATTAAAATATTTAACATGTTTTGAAATGCATATAACGCAGTGTAGTCCTACATCTGTGACAATACCATGGAAAACATAGCCAGTACGAAATACGTGAAAATATTGCAAGGTTTACTCAATCTACGAGTGGAATTTGGGGGTACCTTAACGTCCAACATTCGATTAACCTTGGACACGGCATTTCACAGCCAGCTAAATAACAAACAAAAAATATTATTTCAAAATGAAAACCATTGTCGTTTAGAGGATGGGATAGTCGCGAAATTAAAAATTACGATATCTCGAGAACGATGCAAAATATCTAAAAACTGATTGCAGACAGCCATGTGGTTTTGGGAGAACTATAGCCTGTACCAAAAATATTGTTATGTGATAGTTTTTAAGTTTTTTATTTGATATATTTAATTAATTAAATGCATTTATTATACAAACTGCACCGATAATTATATTTGAATATTTTTTCTTGCATTATATTGCTCTAACAAAACCACAGGGCTGTCTGCAATCAGTTTTTAGATATTTTGCATCGTTCTCGAGATATCATGAAACAACTGTAATTTTGCGTGATTTTAATTTCGCTATTATCCCTCCCTCTTAAAATAATTTCCATACATTTCAACGTATTTTTCAGTTTTTTTATTTCTTGCAGGTTTAAATTGCAACAGATTGTGCTCATTTTGTTAGCAGTTCTCAGTTACCTGGTCACGGATGTCTGTTTAAAATTTCGCTCAGTCTATTTGGCCGTTCGGCCGTATGGGACCGGACAGACAGACATTTGACATTAATTAACATTTAACATTTAACATTTAACAGAATTAATCACGACCAAAGGCCCGATCGAGTAGCGTTGTAGACTACGTTCGCTGCGCTCACTCGTCTAATAACAAATATATTTATATATTATATAATAAATTAATAATATATCACTATCCATTTTATTATTATCATTGAACTATAATTATGAAATAAATATATAGACAAAAATAACATAAAATATTAAATAAATGTATTGAAACATTTACATGTGGAAATATCTATATTAACAGACGCCTTTCAAAATTAAAAGCTTGGTCGATTAATTTTTAACTTGGTGTCCGTTACTGATTAACCAAAACATAATCAATCCAAATCCATCGACCAAGCTTTTAATTTGAAAATGCGTCTGTTAATTTAGATATTTCCACATGTAAATGTTTCAATAAATTTATTTAAATGTGTTATGTTATTTTTGTTAATATACTTATATCTTTAGATAATAATATGGATAGTGATATATTATTAATTTATTATATAATTAATAAATATATTTATAATTTTAAACAAAATAATGGGCTTGGCAACACTTCTAGATCTCACCACTTTATGCAGTTGAGCCACTTGTATCTTCCGGTTTCGGCTTGGCCCGTTTTTGCAAGTTTTTGCATTTTTGTATGGTTTATCAATATTTTTTTTAGAACCTACACGGTATGGATGTTAGCATTCAAGTAGAGGAAATTACTTTATTACAATGATTCAAAATAACATCTCACTCATTGATAGTTAGAACGTTTGAGCATCGCAGTTATTCATTAATAACACCGTAAATCGTAAAATTACGATTTTCATGAGAAACTATTTTGCGATTCCGCTAAAAAACGTGGCAGTTCAAAGTTCAGTGAATTCGACGGCCTCCAGAAAATTTCATCGCAATTGGAGTATCGGTTTAGCCGAAATCGTATTAACAAACACACAAAAATACAAACAGAAAAAGAAAAAAAATACTGATTTTTTTCTCCAGTGAAGTAGAATGGAATCTTCGCTACGCTCATCCAATAACAAAAAGTGAATTACAATGTCAATTCGTTCTAAAAACAAATACATGAAATGTCTGCAAGTAGTGCTAGTGCACGAATACCCCAATGACAAATTTTTTGGGCTAAAAGAATAGAATGATTAGACGAGTGAGCGCAGCGAACGTAGTCTACAACGCAGGTTGAAAAAATCGGCCCTCACTGTGAAAGCTGTGACTCTGTCTGTCAGATATCTAACGGCCGAACGGCTTAGCAGATTGAGCTGAAATTTTAAACATACATCCGTTACCAGTTAACTGAGAACTGCTAACAAACTGATCAAAATCCGTTGCGATTTCAACCTACAATAAATTAAAATCTTATGAATTTAAATCTAGATTGAAAATGTTTACATTTGCTATACGTATAGGCCACTGCCATGGTTATATAAATTAAAAACAATGATTTCGGTGAAGGGTAAAAATCACCAAGTCGGTGGCTATCACCAGTTGTTTTGATTTTGTTTTCTTAAATGTCAATGTCAGGTGCTAGGCGTACGCTTCGGTAGGCCTGTTAGGACATTTGGCCAAGAGATGGCTCGCGCCTAAACGAACTCCATTTCACAAACGTCAGCTGGTAAGTAGAGTATTACTCCTCGAAACTAGAGGCGAGCTCTGGTAGTCGTCGTCCGGGACCTCTCCTCCTTCACTGACGACCTCCCCAACGACGACGACCATAACGACACTAACGATGACAAAGACGATGACGACCACGACGTGAGAACCCCTCTTTTCCTTTCACCTACCCGTAGGTGATTCTGATTTGCATGGGGTTTTCCTTTCTATATCCCCTAGGCTAGAGTGGCGTATTACGACCTGGCGGTTGACGCGCCCTTAATCCAAATCAACTTAAGATCAACTATGTCAAAGCCTCCTTTCAGTACGAAGACGGCGACAACGACTACACGATTGGTTGACGCACTCTGAAACCATACTAGAAAAACGCCAAAGTCGTTATTAGACGAGTGAGCAAGCCATGTGTTGAGTACTCGGTAATATTAATATAGCCTATTATGAGTATAAATGAGAGGGGTTTGAGAATAGTTGTTATATGGGTGTGTCAACACTGTAAGGCCTAATGCACCACTCTAGCCTAATAGACTGTGGAGGAAATGCCCATGCTAGCTAGATTCAGTCTTAGGTTTTGGGGAGGAAAGGGGATGTTTCCGGGTACTCAACACATGGCTCACTCACTCGTCTAACAACGACTTTGGCGTTTCCCTAGTGTACCACATGTAACCCGTAAATTCTTAAGAATCACCCACAGAGTAAGGCAAAAGTGTCAAGGGAGGAGACGCACCCTCATATTCTGCCTGACTGCCAGTAGGCCAAAGCAAGAGGTTCGCCTTATGACCGACATAAACGATGGAATTGCTTTCCGTCTGGCTGGATTGCTAGGGGCAGCTAACGAAATAACGAACTCTTTTTTAAATTAAAAGTATTATACCATATACCGATTGTAACACTAGGAAGCTTCGCAAACGCTTTTTCAGGCGCGTTGTTGGATGAGTGTAGTTGGTGCATTGAGCTGCCATGTATTATGCAGATTTGCTGTTGTTCTGTGAAAAAATCATTACGATCGGATAAGAGCATGTAGGTGTTATCTGTCGAAGAAAATTTTAAAAACGAAAAAAATCGTCATATTGCGATTTTAATTTTTCGATTGCGCTCAAATTTCACACGAATATATTAATTAATTCATAAAATTAAGGTTCTGTGGAAAGATCATTACAATCGGATAAAGCATGTAGGAGGTGTTATAAGTCAAAGGAATGTTTTAAAAATCGAAATAATCGTAAAAATGCGATTTTCATAAGAAATAATTTTTCGATTGAGCTAAAAAATGTGGCAGTTCTAAGTTCAGAGATTTTGAAGGCCCCCAGAAAATTTCATCGCAATTGGAGTATCGGTTTAGCCGGAATCGTGTTAACAAACAGACAAAAATACAAACAGAAAAAAAAGAAAGAAAGAAAGAAAGAAAGAAAGAAAAACTTTGGATTTTTTTCTCCGTGTAGTGGAATGGAATCTTCACTTTGCTTGCTACGCTCATCAAATGACCTACTTCTACTGCTTATGTATTAAATGCTTAATTGAGTATCAAGGCTGAATACAGCAGGGTTCCTGATTTTTTTTAAAATGTGTATTACAAAAATAAAACAATCTTGATTTATTTGCTTTAAATTTGCTTTATTTGATTTGAATCGATTTTTTATATATTTTTTATTTTAAAAAATTCCCTTCGAATCGGTAAATGTCACACTCTTATTTTTATTTTTTCTGTGTCACTATGTGGTTACTATACATAAACAAAATAGGCCATAGCAAACAAAATAATTAATGTGTCATAATGACCAGGGGCGTAGGAACGGGGGGGATGGGGGGGGAAACTCCCCCCCCCCACTTGTTGGCTTGACCCCCCCAGTGGGGGGGTCAAGCCAGGTATGGGTGTCATTTTCTAACTTATAGCTTGTTGGGTGATTTTTAGCATTTTTTTTACAGTCGGGCTTGCAAACAAAAAGGAAGGATTTTGTTAACATTTTTTAGAAAGATTCAGTAAGAGACGTGATTTGCGAGACTAGACTAGCCATCTGATTTTAGACTAATATTCATTATATTTTGTGTGCAGTGTTTTCACTCCCAAGCAGACTGTCGACCGATTTTAGTCAGGTAATCAATCTTCAATGCAATATTAGTTTCAAAATGTAACCCTTATTCATAGTTAAAATTCGCCTGAAAACGTGTTTTAGGCCACCAATCAAGGGCACCTTTTTAAAAAAATCTCGCCAACGGCGAAAAAGCCTCCGGCGGCTGGGGCTTCGCCCCAGACCCCGGTTCACCCACCCAACCTCGTAGTCAAGTTGAGTGTGACCCCCCCACTAAAAAAATAGTTCCTACGCCACTGATAATGACAAAAAAAATAACTAATGAGTAAGCTTTAAGTGACACCATCACAATTTTCAAAGTTTTAATATAATAGGCAGAATATTTGAATGTTTGAAATGGCAAGCTTAATAATTCAAGTGAGCGAAATGTGATTCACGCCTAGATTTTCACATTATGAACATCTTTAATGACCACAAATCACACGATCACACGAGGGAGATAAGAGAGGGATCAGCGAGAGTTGCAATGATGTCCCAGACACGACTGGGGTGAATCGGGAATTGAGCGAGGGGAATCATTTGGTTAGGGTGTCGATCACGGTGGGGCCATACAACATTATAATGGGTTCACCAGTCGAGTTGGAGTGGTCCACTTGCCTTGTGAAGTCGGTGGTGATGCCAGTGATGCCCTTTGCAGGGGGTTGGGAGGGTTGAGGCTCGACGCTGAGCCCGCGTGGTTTGATTGATTTCCGCGCTGTCTTCCGACAATCAGTAGACTCCACGAAGTCCTGCCTAAAGTTTATTTATGACGTGATATAAGCGTCAGTACGTCGATACCCACCGTCGGCAAAGCATGCATGGTCAGTGCTCATTCATTACAAGACATGAACATGAACATGCACATTGACTCCTGAGATAAAAACTTTGGCTCGGTAGCCTCTGCTCCAATGCAGAAGGTCCCGGGTTCGATTCCCACTAAAGGCTGAAGTTTTTAAACTAATTATTAATTATTATTTTTATTATTTTTTTTTTTTCACAATTCAATTCATTTTATTTCACAAACCACATATTACATTGTTTTATCTCAATGAAACCCACAAAGCCCATTATGCGGGCTCATCTGGGGAATAACAACATCAAATAAACTAAAACAAAACAACCGTAGGAAGGAATCATTATGAAAAAAACATCACAATCATTAAATAAACAAATCGAAGTAGAATGACCGTTACTTAAAATAAATGAAACACAACACAACGCCAAGGTTTTTAAGTTTCATAGGCATTTCAGAAACCTGACAGAAATATAGCTAAAAGATGATTACGAAAACAAGGTATGAGCAAAACAGATTTAGGTAAGAGCACTCAATTGAGACAACAAATGTCTTTTTATTTGTTGCTTGACCTCGGAAATTTTTGTTAAGTTTAATAATTGATCAGGTAATTTATTAAAAGACTCGGGGACTAAACACTCTAGGCGCCTTTGACCGTATTTATTATTACTTCTAGGAACTACAAATTTTTGTTTTTCCTGACTACGTGTCCATTTGTATTTCTGCACGAGAATTCTATAATCATTTTTAAAGTAATATTTTATTAACAGTTGGTACGTGAAAAGGCCGTCAACTGGCAGAAGGTTGCAAAAGAGGTATGTCTCCCGAGTCGACTGAGTTTGACAATTGCGAGGTCTTATTTCGCGTAAAAGCTTATTTTGTAGTACTCGAATTTTATTTAAGTGGCAGTCAGTGGAATACCCCCACGCTAGTAGACCATAAGATATAATAGATTCTGCAAGAGCGATATATACATTACGCAACACTGAAAATGGTAAAACGTATTTAAGAAAAAAACATTGCCGGAGGCAGGCTCTTAGGCGCTTACAGATGGAATCAATATGAAGTGCCCAGCTGAAATGTTTATCAATCACCAATCCCAAATAATTATGCGAGTCAACATTCTCGAGTAAATCACTACATGCACACGTCTGTGGATCTACTTGATTATGCAAACATTCATTGGAATGAGTGATCACCCTGACCTCTCGGAGACAATCTCTATTTTGAGGTATTATTATTATTATTATTATTATTATTATTATTATTATTATTATTATTATTATTATTATTATTATTATTATTATTATTATTATTATTTTATTGGATGTATTTCATACAAACTCGGTCAAACCGGAGCTAACATGTTGTACGGACTTACGTCAAGTACTTCCATGTGTATCTATATTACATACCTACATTATTACTTTGTCTTAACTCTAACTAAAATAAGTCATTTATAATATAGTTTGTAGATGATGTTTTCTTTCTGCTGTGTACGGTCGTGGCCGATTTCTCGTCGCCATCCTAGCATTTGCTCTTCGGACTATGGAAAACCACGAAAACCATGTCTGGATGGAAGCTATCTCGGAATCTCGAAGTATCATTCTTAGTTTAGAAATTTACGAACTATTCTACACGTGTTGAGTATTACTGCCTTTTGAGTCTCGATGTAAACATTGGGTGGAAGATCTAGTTGTTTAATGCTTTCATGTAGCTTCTTCGGTATGATGCCATTAGCCGATATCACGTATGGGATTGTATTTACCTTTTTCTGTTTCCACATCTTCTTGATCTCAATTGCAAGTTCACTATACTTGTCAATTTTTCTCTTCCATGTAGTCTCGACGTTATGGCACATTGGGACAGCAACGTCAATAAGGGTAGTTTCTTGTTTCTTCTTGTCAATTATAATTATATCCGGTCTGTTGTGATGTATAGTTTGGTCTGTTATAACTGTGCGGTCGTAATATAATTTGAAATCTTTGCTATCTAGTACTTTCTCCGGTTTGTATTTGTAGTAAGGTGTGTGTGTATCAATGAGGTTGTACTTGATTGCTAGTTTTTGGTGAATAATGTTAGCTACTTGGTTATGTCTGTAGAGGTAATCCGTTTATTATTATTTTATTGGAAGTACATATTTAAATACATGATTAGTTCAGTATGGAAACGAGTCCCACAAGCCACACAAGCGGCTTAGCTGTGGGGATAAAAAACATTGACAATTAATAAAAATAACTCAGACTCCAGACTTTATAATATTGATATAAGTACAAGGGAAAAACAACAAAATACCTCGAACCAAAAAACATACAGAAAACTTGAACAAATAATAATACACTGCAAATGAAACTTAAAAATACTACGCATCCCACTTACATGCAATGTCTGTTTCATATAACAAAAACACTTTTAACTCATTCTTTACCCTACTTATTTGATCTATACTTCGTAAATATTTGGGAATTTTTATTAAAAGTAAAAGGTACACTGTATTGCAAAGCTCTTTTCCCATACTTATTGTTGTAAGTTGGTATTTTCAAATACTCTGCCTCCCTGGCGCGAGTATTTGCATTATGACTAACAATAGTTTTAAACGAATTATCATAATAAAATTTAACTAATAATTTGTAAGTGAACAGTAAATTACAGGTAAAACATTACAATATCTATATAAATCATAAGTTGGGGATACATGAACCATTTTTCTTATAAGGGGATATTAAACAAACCATTCTATTTTGGGAGTGAAATAATATATTTTAAATTTGAAAATGATGCATTGCCCCATGCAAGCAGGGCATATGATATGACTGACTCAGCAAGTGCTATGTATAGCGGTTCGGAGTAGAGTATAAGGAAGTACATACTTTAGTTTATAAATCTGATGAACACATGATCTAAGCCGCCTACTCACTACTTCTATATGAACATCCCAACTAAATTTTGGTCTATCACCACCCCCAAATATTCATGACTGTAAACAGATTCTATTTTATTAACACAATTACAGTTTATGATAATACCATCCATATGATGAACAGAATCATGCAAACAATCAAAGGAATGAGTTATAATATTTATATTAGCATTATGGTCGCATTGTGAGGTGAAGAAATATGCACAATCTTTGTTTTAGCTGAGTTAATGATAAGGCCTTCATCGTGTGTCCATTTTAACATTTTAATAAAATCTTCCTGTAAAAATTTTCAGCAACTTTTATGTTTTTGTGAATTGCTACCATGCTGAGTCATCAGCAAGAAAAAGAAAAACATTTACTTATGTAATGTACCATACAGTTAACATATATTAAATACAGAACCGGCCCTAAAATAGATCCCTGCGGTACACCTGTTGAGCATACTCTGGCTTCACTCTCACACTTTCCTACTCGCACAATTGTTCTATTTGAAAAATAATTTTCAAACCATGACAAAAGAGGGGCCTCTAACGCCAATTCGTTCTAAAGCAACCAACATTTTTTTGTGATTCAGCGTATCCAAAGCTTTAGTGAAATCAATAAACATACATAAAATGTGATAGTTTTTGTTAAGCTTAGAGTTGACTAAATCAGCAAATTTTACAAGCAAATCTGAAGTACTTTTCCCCCTTTTGAAATCCGTATTGATTTTTATTGATAATATTAACTTTTCTAAATATTTTACTAAAACAATTGGCAACATATCTTTCCATTATCTTTTCAATACTTGGCAAATGGCATTGGTCTATAGTTAGAGTATTCAAGGTGATTTCCCTTTTTATAAATGGGTCTAACAATGGAGGTCTTCAGTTTTTCCGGCACCACCCCCTCGGTTAGAGACAAGTTAATTAAACGCGCAATTACCAGGCTTATCTCATTAGAATATTTTTTCAGATCTTTAACTCGTATACCGTCAATGCCTGCTTGCTTATTTGTACTCATGTTTGTTGATAATTTCTTTTACCGCTACTTCATCGATTGGAGGTATGTACATAGATTGGGGTTGGTGATTGTACCTATCATCGTTTCCAAACTCGTTACGCACACACTGCACTTCACAGTTGTGTATATTCTTATCAACCTCATCAATAAACGATTTTGCAAATTTATTTGCGATAACAGTTTCACTCTCTGTCTTCCCCAGATCGGCTAATAACTACATCCACAGACTCTTTTTTTTCCGCTTACCCTATTATTTCATTAATTGACTGCCACGTGTCTTTGATATTATGTTTATTTTCGTTGATTAAATTTTTATAGTATTGGATTTTTGCAACATGTATTTCTTGTTTTCTTTATTCCTGAAACAATTATACTCATGTCTATAAATATCTTTTAAGACATTTAATTCATTACAATTTTTCCACTTTCGAAACAATTTGTCTCTTTCCTTTGTTAACTCTAAAGTTCATTGCTTACCCACTTCTTATTATTTCGACATTTAACTTTATTATTTTTATGATAAGTCGCCTTCTCATATGCCGTTTTGAATTCATTATATATAGCATCGTACAAAATGACAACAATTATTACTCGATATTACTTCTTGCCACTGTACAGATTTTAATTGAGTTAGCAGTATATTTTCATTCAAACATTTTTTATTGTTATTGTTTCCTCGGAATCATCACCTTGTTCTCCTACACGTATTGATGCGATTATCATGTATGGTCACTGACTTTTGACGTATAAACGGCCGTACGTATGTTAGCCTCGATACCTCGTAAATAAACATGGTCAATACACGTACTGCTTAACCTATCATTAACGATTTCCTCCCGCGTAGGAACTGGAATTCACGGAATCAATCCCTTTGGGAGCAAGACCCGCCTCATATAATTGAACTACGTTATCACGTTGCTTGAGAATGTCAATATTGACATCACCAATAGACACTGCGTATTTATCGCCAACCTTCTCCCAATAATTTCCAATTTCCTCAATAAAATGATATATGGATGCATTATTGGGGGGCCTATAGATGCACAGAAATGGATGCATTATTGGGGGGCCTATAGATGCACAGCAAAGCTATTTCAACTTTATTTTCTAAAATTAATTTGCCAGATAGTCCTTCAAAGTTCACAAATGATGTATTATAACATTCAAATTTAATAACATTTGAAACAAATATCACCAACCCCCCACCTCTTCTCCCTTCCTTAGTTTATAATAACGATTATAGCCATCAATTTCAAAACAATTGCTCTCTTCTTGAAGATTTATTTCACTTAAAATTAATACATGAAAGTTATTTAACTGGTTTTGCAACGTAACAAGCACTTGGTCCCAATGTTTATTAATTGATCTTATATTTAAATGTATTATTGTAAGGCCACTACAATACTCTTCACACCATGATCAATATCATTCGTTACATCAGGCGTTAATTTTATCTCTTTCTCTTTTGCTTCCAAAAGTCCATTCAATAAAGTTATCTCTGTATCAAGACAAACTTTACCTGTAGACTAACACACAGAGCAAACTAGAGAGTCAACCCTTGGTCTCACTGACAGACAGCTTATCTAGATCAGCAAAATTAACTATTGTTATAACTTACTTTGAACTCTCGTCCCGTCTTTCAAGAATCTTACCCTGGCTATACCACACGTATTTAAAACCCACCTCCTTAGCACGTGTTTTCGCTCTCTAGAGAAGTTCCCTGAAAAACGAGGTTTTCATTAATGTAAACACGTTGTTTACCAGCCTTCCCACTTCCACCGGTGAGTGAATTGCTTGTAAACTCTGTGCGTCGCTTATCAATGAATTGATCTCGCTTCTTGCGACTGCAAGCTGAACGATAATCCGCGGAGGTCGAGCCTTGTTCCTTGTAGGCAACCGATGAGCTGCCTCGATATCGTCTGCTACCAGTTCAATGTCTAATTTCCCAGCTAAATAAGAACAATATTTTCGACCACCTCCTCATCGATTTCTTCAACGTTTTCCAACTCAAAGTTTTTATTCTGCTATATTGATCAAGCGAATGAACATGTGCCGTCAACGCCTCAATAACACGATCTTTTTCACTGTTTGCTTTTTTAACGTGACAACAGCCGATTTAAGTTCCCTAAGTTCACACGCCAGTTCGTCTTTGATACCTTGTATCTCTTCCCGCAATGCGTTGAAGGAGTCGTGAAACTCGGTACGAAACTCGGAAAAACTCTTGGCTAACTCACCTTCACCACTATCACCTTCGAAGAAGTGTCCACAGGCTTAGGTGTGCGGCAATCACGACACCGCCACTCTTGCTTGCTCTTCTTTCCTTTCGCTTTATACGTAGCTTGACTTATGCCCGCACAATCGTAGTGGTACTTTTGATCACAGTTAAAACAATCTACGTAGTCACCATCACTTGGTAACTTTCCCATGCACTCTACTAGCGCGCACACAAACGACATGACGAATATGGCTCAGCGCAGCGGAGCTCGATACACGTCTGCACCGTCCGGAGTCTAGCGCACGAATAATATGACATAGTTATTATTATATTATTATTATTTTTATTATTAATTAT
>JAMZAV010005572.1:0-52416 GCA_024449915.1 Sweltsa coloradensis
CCCCCACGACCGACACTTCCCCCATCCCTTTTGACGAGTTCCCCGACGACGATGACGATGTCAACGAACAATGACAAAGACCCCCCTTCCTCTCCTTACCCGTGGCTGGTTCTGACCAGATGGGCCCCACCTCCCCATTTCCCTTAGGCTAGAGTGGTGCATTATGACCTTACGGTTGACACATCCCTAATCTAAATAAACAAAACAAATAAACTCATAAAAATCATCCTACCTTAGATGCATCACCCTGACTAGTGTGTGCGTAGTTTCTGGGCCAGAACATAACTAGGAAAACGCTCAGTTGGACGCGTTGTTGAGCGAGCACCGTTACGTGCAACACGACCCGAGTACGACATTCCCATAATGTTACATACCAATAAGTCTTTTAGGTCTTGACCGATTTAGCTGAAAATTTGTAAAATAGGAGAGAATGGATAAAATCCACCGCCATCTAGAGGACCTTGACATCATTTCTTTGGGAAAACTATTTTACTCTTGATTTCTTCTAGGTGGCAGTACATAGTGACCAGAATTCTTGTGCGACTTTTCGTTGCCATGGTAACGTTACTTTTGTTAAAATGTAATTGCTATCTACACTACTTATCGGATCAAAATAAAATTAACATATTTGTGACCGGACGGACATTCTAAATGATTTGGCTACCTCAGATTTTGTCGCCGTTATGTTTTTAAAAAAAACTTTAGATTAACTTTAATGTAACTTTATAACTTTTTGAACGATTTTGCCACAAAACTAATGGCATTCAATCGGGAACGAAACTTGCGGATGGTCAAAATTTCAACTCGATCCGAGCCTCCGTTTGACCGCTATCATGAGCCAAAAAAGCTGTGCGACTTTCCGTTGCCATGGTAACGGGACTTTGTTATAATGTAATTTCCATCTACACTACTTATCGGATCAAAATAAAAATAACAAATTCGTGATCGGACGGACATTCTAAATGATTTGGCCACCTCAGATTTTGTCGCCGTTTAGTTTGAAAAAAAACTTTCGATTAACTTTAATGTAACTTTTTAACTTTTTGAACGATTTTGCCACAAAACTATACAGCAACCCGCCTAGGTGGTATGTACATGTGTGCAAAATTTCAGGTCGATCAGAGAAACGGTGCGACCTGTATCGAAGCAGTAACAGAAAAAAAAAAAAAACAGACATTCGAGCCATAAGAGTCAAGTGGAGACGCTCGCTACGCTCGCTCAACTAGGAAAACGCTCAGTTGGACGCGTTGTTGAGCGAGCACCGGTACGTGCAACACGACCCGAGTAAGACATTCCCATAATGTTACATACCAATAAGTCTTTAAGGTCTTGACCGATTTAGCTGAAAATTTGAAAAATAGGAGAGAATGGATAAAATCCACCGCCATCTAGAAGACCTTGACATCATTTCCTTGTTAAACTCTTTGGTTACAAATAATACACTGCTTCCTCGATAGTGTTTTGATTACTTCTAGGTGGCAGTGCATAGTGACCTGAAACCACGTGCGCCGTTGCCATGGTAACGGGACTTTGTTATAATGTAATTTCCGACTACACTACTTATCGGATCAAAATAAAAATAACATATTCGTGATCGGACGGACATTCTAAATGATTTGGCCACCTCAGATTTTGTCTCCGTTAAGTTTGAAAAAAAAAACTTTAATTTAAATTTAATGTAACTTTTTAACTTTTTTTAACGATTTTCCACAAAAAATATACAGCAACCCGCCCCAGGTGGTATGTAAAGTGGCAAAATTTCAGGTGTCAGAGAAACGGTGGACCTGTATCGAACAGAACAAAAAAAAAAAAAAAATTCGAGCAAAAAGGGTCAAGGGGAGACGCCCGCTTCGCCGTCATAATGGCAACCTAATCAATTTTTAGGTTTTTGATAGTTTATCTTCAGTAGGCTTCCTTACTTAAAAAGGCGAGGAAAAAGATCGAAGTCCCAAATCGCAAACATGGTTGAAATTAAGGGAGTACTACCTGAAAATAGAGCTTTGCCCAGCTCTCCACCCCCCTCCATCCCCTCGACGAACTCCCAGACGACGACGGGAACTGACAACACAACGATGACAAAGATAACGACGACCACATCGTGAGAACCCCACAAAAACCTCCCCTACCAGTGGCTGGTTCTGCCCAGCATGGTCCCTCCTCCCCACATCCTACTGGCTAAAATCGCGTTTTATCCCCTTACGGTTGATCGCCCTTAATTAAAAAAAACAAAAAAAATAAATATAAAAACATCCTCCCTTTGTTTTGCACACCCTGACAGTGTGGCGTGTTTTGGGCCAAAAAAATTTAAGGTTAATAGATTTGAGGTTTTTTGAATTTTTTACCCAGTTTTCCCCTTAATTTTAAAACGGAAAGCGATCGAAGTCCAACTCCAAACATCGTCTAGAAATTAAAGGGAGTACTACCTGAAACTAGGTTAGCTCCAGCTTCCACCCCTCTCCATCCCTCGACGAACCCCCAGACGACGACGGCGAACATGACAACACGAACGATGACAAAATAACGCGACCACATCGTGAGAACCCCACAAAACCTCCCCCTCCCCCGTAGCGGGTTTCGACCAGCATGGTCCCCCCTCCCCACATCCTATGGCTAAAACGCGCATTAGCCCTTACGGTTGACTGTCCTTAATCAAAAAACAAAACAAATAAACTCAAAAAAAATCATCCCCCTTAGATCATCACCCGATAGTGTGTGCGTAGTTTCTGGGCCGAACATAATAAGGCAACTTAATAGATTTGGGGTTTTTTTGATATTTTTATCTTCAGTAGGTTTCCCCTTACTTTAAAAGGCGAGGAAAAGGATCGAAGCCCAAACTCGCAAACATGGGCTAGAATTTAAGGGGGAGTATACTGAAACTAGGCTTAGTCCAGCTCTCACCCCTCCCCATCCCTCGACGAAATCCCAGACGACGACGGCGAAATGAAACACGAACGATGAAAAGAAAACGAGACCACACCCGGGAAAAACCCCCACTAACCCCCCCCCCTACCAGTGGCGGGTTCTGCCAGATGGTCCCTCACCCCACGTCCCCCTGGCAAAAATGCGCATTAGACCAAACTTTGACGCGCCCTTAATACATATAATATTCAATATTAAATAAATATATAAAAAAATAACACCCCGTGGGACCCGGAGTAAAAAACAGGCCCCTGAACATTGCTCCACTTATTGAAAAAAGCAAAGAAAAATATAAAAGTTTTTTTGAAAATAAAAAACGATTTTGCCCCCTTAATTAGTCAATAAATATAAATAACCAATTAACAAACTAACAAAATTGTATCTAATTATTATTTCAAAATTTTGTCCACTTATTTTCCCGTCTGGCCCCGGGGTAGAATTTGGGCCAGAGAATGGCTCTGCTAATCGTAAAAAGGCGATTCAAGAATAAAAGTCCACCTCTTAAACATCAGCTAGTATGAAGGGTAGTATTTTACTCCCCCGAAAATAAAGGCAGCCCTTGTAATCGTCGTGGGGACCTAGCCTTTTCTTTACGACCCCCTTTTACGACGATGATGACAAAAAACACACGAACAATGACAAAGACAATGACGACCGTGACGTGAGATCCCCCTTTTCTCCCCTTGACCACCTTGACCAGCCTGGCCCCTCCGCCCATATCCCCTGGATTAGAGTTTTGCATTACGACCTAATGGTTGACGCGTTCTTAATCCAAATAAACCAAATTTATCCTAATATTAGTTTAAAATATGTTTTCACTATTACTTTTATTATTATTATTTTTTTTACAAAGCCCGGGGTAGAATTGGCGGCAATGGTATTTATCTGCCCAAACGAGTCAAAGAACATCTGGCATACATCAGCAAGTAAGTATAGTTGAATATTTCATTGCCCGAAGATAGAGGTGTGCTCTGGCCTTCGACACCGACAGTGTTGGCTCGGGCGCTAAGCGCTCGACTCTGATTCGGGAGGTCCCGGGTTCGAATCCCGTCGAGACCGGCAATCCTGACTGAAGGTTTTTTCCGAGGTTTTCCTCAGTCGTAAATGCGAATGCAAGGGATTGAGTCCTCTTAAGGCTATTCCACCGCGTTTTTCGATTTTCCAAAATATGCTACTAAGTCAAAATATAGTGAATGTCTTTGAAACATGACAATTTTTAGAAAATCAAAAATATTTTTTTCAAATTTTTTCTGATCCGGTACACGGCCAATATAGTCACCTCAAAATAATTTCCAACTTCAATTCCCCAAGGCACACCATTCAACGTAGGGTGTTGTGTTTTTGTGACATTAATTCTCAACTGTTTTTCTATGGACTGACTGAGAGAAAAACAGATTTATTTTAACAATTGTCTTTCATGTGAATTTTTTCGTTTGGCAATATTTTCTACCGATTTGTACCGCCAAACAAAAAAATTCGCAGGAAAGACAATTTATAAAATAAATCTGTTTTCTTTCAGTCAGTCCATAGAAAAACCATTGAAAAATAAATGTCACAAAAACACAAAACCCTACGTTGAATGGTGTGCCTTGGCGAATTGAAGTTGAAAATTATTTTGAGGTGGCTATATTGGCCGTGTACCGGATCAGAAAAATTTGAAAAAAATATTTTTGATTTTCTTAAATAGCCAGGTTTGAATGCCATTAACAATGTTTTGACTTGGTAGCATATTTTGGAAAATAGATAACACGCGGTCGAATAGCCTTAATCAGTCCCCGGAAATATCCTATCCGCACATACCTAGTTAACCTGAAGAGGGGCTAATTGCACCCTATAACAGGTTTCCCACGATAAAAATTTAAAAAATAAATAAAAAATTGGCCTTCGACGCGAGATACCACCCTCTTCCCCCCACCCCCATTGTATGATGCTACTTCTGTACATGCATAGGCCTGTCCTTCCCACGTACCCTATAGGCTATAGTTGCGCAAACTAATCTTACGGTTGGTGCGCCCAAACTAAATATACAAAATTAGTTTATTAATTGAGAGAGCCGTCCGCCGTGGCACAAACGAATAGGGTGTCTGTCCTTAGCGTATAACACTATACTGGAACTTTAGTTCGAGTACCGCATAACGCATTGGTTGTGTAATTATCTTTCATCGTCATCTTTCACCAATCATCGTCTTGAATGTTAATATTGCAATTATAGCTTTATATAATAATCAATTGGTCACTTACCGATATTAATTTAGAAAACAATATTTATAATTAATCATCAATGTATAAACATTTAAACTATAAACCTACCATTTCACTTGCGGCATATTATAACCAACCCGGTTGAAGCGCCCTAGTTCCTTTCGTTGTATTATAAACTGGTCAATATCCCCTATCCCATATTGCCTTGGACATAGTGGCGTATTATGGTCTAACGGTCAGTAAACCTTTAACCGTACATATTAAAATTTTAGCAGAAGTTTCCCCGTCTGGGCCCGGGGTAGAATTGGCCCAGAGCATGGCTCTGCTAATCGTAAAAGGCGATTCAAGAGAAAAAGTCCACCTTGCAAACATCAGCTAGTAAGAAGTGTATTATATTACTCCACGTATCTAGAGGTAAGCTCTTGCAATCGTCGTCGGGGACCTTGCCCCCTTCCCTTGATGACCCCTCAACGACGATAACGACAATGACACCACGAACGATGACAAAGACAATGACGACCACGACGTGAGAACCCCCTTTCCTCCCCTTACCCGTGACTGGTTCTGACCAGCTTGGGCCCCTCCTCCCCCCCTCCCTCGTAGGTTAGAGTGGTGCATTATGACCAAACGGTTGACGCGTCCTTAATCCAAATATACCCTAGCAGAAAAGTTTTACCAAATATATGATGCCTTGCACTTGCAATCGATCTCTCCCAATCATATGTGAAGAATTAAACAGCGACAAACTTTCCAAATTACCCATTCGAACTAATTTGTTTTTACCAAATTTAATTCACGTCTACCTCGCAAACGTCAGCTATTAAGAGGGGAGTATATTACTCCGTGAAACTAGAGGCGAGCTCTGGCAGTCAACGACGGGGAAACCCTACCCCTTCCCTTGACGACCTATCCTACGATGACGATAATGACAAAAGACGATGACGACCGATTTACTTTACAGTTAATTCAATAAAATAACATTTCTGTTTACGCTATTGTGACTATGTCTGCTCATGATCTTGTGGCGTAGTTCAGGCTGTTCCGCCACTCACATAACGACGATATCCTTTGGAATTCGGTTTTTGTCTTCTCTTTCCAAATAATAGAAAACACGCGTCAAAGTGCGGGCATCCAAATGAGTGTTTCCGGCAGAACCTCGTGCGTGCTGAATGCTGACTGCTGACTGAACAATCCTGTCAGCACAAAGCTTTACGCGCAATCGATCGTTTAGTGCGTCCTGAAGAAACCTCGGCCCTATCGCTTGTCCTTCCTTTGCCTGATACTCTTAGATCTTGGGGTGGATCTGCGTCCCTCTGAGGAAATCTCTACGTCACCTCAACAGCAAGGGACAAACCTCTTACATTTACTTCTCCTCACCAGCCCGCGCTCTTTAAGCCATTTACCTACTACTTAGGAACGGCATTTGCTGAGAGGGAGTATGCATAGAAGATAGGGGTACGAATAAGTGGAACTAATAATGAAGCAAGCTTAATTCACGGATATTTTGAGGAAATATCAAGATATAGGTACTGACATTAACAGGTCTCTGTATGTAAGAGAAGCACTTTAAATTATGTTGAAAACTTCGTACATGTTGTTAGTGAAAGAATTTAATTTACTTTCTGAGATAAATTCACGTCATCCTCTCCACGAATAACCGATAGCCGAGATCATACGGCCGTTTCCATTTACCCTCATAGTACACTTTATACTTACCATAATTCGTGTTTAACATGCAGTTATTCTACGGTACTTAATTACTAATTCAAATCAAAGAGATTAAAGCGTTTGTAAATTTGATTTATTTGTTCCAATTCTTCACTATTGTTTTGTTAAAACCTACATTTACGTTATATTATTAAGCCTATATTTATGTATTGTCCTCCCGTGTTAATAACTTTTTATCTCTAGATATTGTCAAATAAAAAGTAGGAAATATACATACAGAAAATATTGAAAAAATATTCACTTGCAACAATGAAAAAAAATAACCAACAAATCAAAATTAAATTAAATTCTATTTATCATGTAAGTGAACGATGCCTAGCAACGACACTTTTAGTCCGATCTCCTCTTGGATAAACGTAGCGAAAGTAATTCTAACTAAGGGGGCCCAGTAAGATACCATGCCACCACCACCATCAACGCACCAATCCCCGATACGGGACATTCCGCGAGAACTTTTTTGGTCCCAGAGTGAAACGTGATCATACTGACGACAGGGTGTACAGGGAAGGATCCTTCACGCCCCTGAGGGATGAAATTAAAAACTTTGAGCCCACCGGGTCGGCGTATGACTACCTCGATGACGAATGGCTCGACTACCTTCGTAGGATGAAGTAGTCACGATCCGAGATAACACGCACCCTGGCTACATATAATACAACCCAGGACTGTTATGATATGATGAATTTGCTTGTTTAACCCTGTATTATATTCCATTATAATTAAAAAATGTAAAATGTAAAAGGGTGTTTGTTGTACAATTATTACTATCATATTAATAACAATAATATTATGAATATAAGGGTTTTAGCATAAGCCCGCTTTAAGGAAATACAGTTATTGATTCATAGCAGTTGTCGTAAAAGTCATGGCGTTTTGTCATGAAAGTCAACATTTACAACAACTAGCAGTTTATTCAAAGTTTGTTATGTTGTCCCGGTGGCTCAATTGGTAGAGCTATGGCACGTTAAGCCGGAGGTTCTGGGTTCGAGCCCCAGTCGGGGCATGCTTTTACGACAACTGCTATGAATCAATAATAATATTATGATTAAATTATCTAATCGATATTAAATATTAAGTTTGTATAATAAGATTAACATAATGTGTTTAGGGCGTAAAAGATTAAATATACAATAAATTACAAAATTAATTACGACAAATATTAAATAATGTTTCTTTCGGTTAGATTCCTTTCTGCGGGGTGGGTGTGAGTTAAACAGTAAGATTGAATTGATAATCTGTGCCTAGTTAACATGTTAATAATAATATATCAGGGCACAATCACTAATATCAAAGCTAAAAATCGGTTATAGGCATATTTGTTCAAAATGCACAGCAAGGTAACTAAAAGACTTTTTGGAACTATACATGAAATTAAAGGAAAAAAAACATTTGCACAAAAAGGTATGTTCAGTGTTCAGAAACTACGGTGTGTGAGAACTGAAAACACTACAAAACTTCGCATGTAAATGTTTTATTTTGTAAGTGCTCGTCTGCACTGAATAATGTATAGTTGAAAAAGCTTCACCGAAATTGGTTTATATAATTGTTGAAATCTTTTAAAAAGCTTATCTTTAATGGATAAGGGACACGGGAAGTAATAGCACGGATATACTTGTCTCGTCGTATAAGTGAGTTTGAATGAGTGACAGTAGAGTTAGAGTTGAAGAACGTCAAAAAAAGAATATCACTTCTCCTGAAGGCTATTGCAAGTTAAGAATAGATCGCAAGTGTACGATCTTTTAACCACAAATAACCCCTTCACTATGCCTGGGCCAAACGAATGGACAGGAAAACCCTGCAATCGTATTGACATTTCCATTAATATGATTCACAATCCGAACGAAATAATAACCTTTTGAAAGACAATAAATAATAAATGGTCTACAAAAATAAATGTTTTCTGATCGCAAAAGCGAGAAAAGAGGAAAAGTCCACCTCGCAACCATCTGCTAGTGCATAGGGGAGTATGTTACTCCCAGAAACTAGAGTCGAGCTCTTGCGGTCGTCGTCGGGGACCTTGCCCCCTTTTCTTGACGACCTTATCGACGGCGATGACAATGACAAAACGAATGATGATTAAAACGATGAAGACCACGACGTGAAAACCCTTCCTTTCCACCCCATCCCCGTGGCTTGTTCTGACCAGCATAGCTCCTCCTCCCCAATCCCATAGGCCAAAGTGACACAGTACGACTTAACGGTTGACGCACACCTTAATTCAAATTAACTTGACACATTCAATCACGATATAATTTCAACCGGCCACACGAGACTGACGTCGTATGTCCCCTAACAAGGGTGTAGGTAGTTGCCAGGCGTGACATGTAATACATATTATGTTAGCAGGCTGCAGAATGTACCTAGCTCAATGCATTGCGCAAGCAATTACATCACTCCCAATCAACAGCCACAAGCTTACTAAATATCTTCATCGAAGAAAATTTGTTTGACATTTTTTTTTAACCAGAACTTGTCTTGCGGGGTATAGCGGCTAAGGGTAACTATACATGCGTATCGTTTACTATCGGGACACACTTTGACGATCCTCGTTACCACTCTAAAATAATGTTATACAAAAATAAAAATAACGTGGGACGAATAAGATTAGACATATTTTGCAATACTCTTCATTTTTCTACTAAATAGATTGTATTTATTTTGTTCACACTATATTATCTTATTATGCTATCAACTTTGAAATCAATATAATTATCAAACACACAGAACTCTCATTCTGACTTACAATAACAATAACAAACAATACTTCAGTCGGCGTAATATGACCTAACCGGTTGACAGCCCTAGTTTCTCACGTCGGAATTATTTGTGGTCCATGCGTGTGCAAGGAGGTATGATTAATGCCCCGAAAATAGAGGCGAGCTCTGGCAATCGTCGTCGGGGACCTTGCCCACTTCGCTTGACGACCCCTCGACGACGATGACGACATTCACACCACGAACGATGACGAAGACAATGACGACCGCTACGTAAAAACCCCCTTTCCTCCCCTTACCCGTGGCTGGTTCTGACAAGCATTGCCCCTCCTCACAATCCTCTAGACTAGAGAAGTGCATTATGACCTATAACGGCTGACATGTCCTTAATCCAAATAAACCAAAAAAATTGACGACCCTTCGTCGACGATGACAATTGGCACAACGAACGATGACGACCGCGACGTGAGAACCCCCCCCCTTTTCTCCCCCTATCCGTGGCTGGTTTCGACCAGCATAGGCCCCTCCTTCCCATCACCTAGACCAGAGAAGTGCATTATGACCTATCCGTTGACGCGTCCTTAATCCAAATAAAAAATCGCAAACATCAGCTAGTAAGAGGAGAGTATTTTACTCCCCAAAACGAGAGGCGAGCTCTGGCAATCATCTTCGGGACAACTCCCCCTTTCCTTGACTACGATGACGACAATGACACCACGTACGATGACGAAGACAATGACGACCGCGACGTGAGAGCGGCCCTTTTCCTCCCCTTACCCGTGGCTGGTTCTGACAAGTATGGGCCTTTCCTCCCCTTCCCCTAGGTTAGAGTGGTGCATTATGACCTAACGGTTTACGCGTCCTTAATCCAAATAAAAAATCGCAAACATCAGCTATAAGAGGAGAGTATTTTACTACCCGAAACTAGAGGCGAGCTCTTGCCATTGTCGTCGGGGACCTTGCCCCCTTCCTTTGACGAAACCTCCACGACGACGACGACAATGACACCACGAACGATGACAAAGACTATGACATCCGCGATGAGAGAACACCATTTCCTTCCCCTAACCTTATCCCCTCCCCATATCCCTTAGGCTAGTGTGGAGCATTATGTTGACGCGCCCTTAAAATAAATGATTGAAAATAAAAATTTCTAATTCAAGGTTATTTATTTAACAAAATTTAATTCACTTATCAACACATTTTCACTATTTATTTATTTCCATTCAAATGAATCATTTTTATTTTATTTTGATATAAACATAATCACCATCATTTTTTCCTTTTTTTAACTTAGAAAACAAAACCACAATCACACATAAACTCATTTCAATATCTTTCAATATCACATGCGTCGCAATATGACCTAACCCGTTGAAGCGCCCTAGTTTCTTACGTCGTCGTCGTTAATTCTCGATCAAAATTATCGTCAAGGTTACTTGATCGCACTGCTGGTTGCATTTACATAAAGATTTCAATATAATCCGGTTGTTTCGTCATCTTGTGCCATCAGAGTTAGATATGTCGCCATTGTCACCAACTGTTCCGGGATGTGTCTCGCACGTTGGTATTATGTACGTTAGCTCTGCTGTTCTATTCCTAGGTTGGCAAGGTAAATACACACTTATAAAAGTTACTTAACGGCTGATCTGCTATTTATCTCGGTTTGGTAGACCCAAGTTGATTAGTTGAAGCAAAGCCAGGGACTGGAGGGGCACCTACCTGGTTTGGTTTATATCCATCAACACGGACTGAATGCCTTGGGCAACGAATCTACGCTTTCATCTGTGGACTGTATCGAGTTTGAAACTTAATTAGGCCTGTATCGTCGTATCGTCGAACATCACACAGTCCGATCCTGACAGACCGACTGGCACAGTCAAGACTTATAAGTTCACCGGACGGTTCAACCCGTCATTCACCGAGTCTCCGCGATAGTACTTAAAGCTGTCCGAGAATATCCATTATTCATAGTTTCTGCACCCCCATCTGAGCCCGGGGTAGAATTGGCCCAAAGCATGGCTCTGCTAATCGTAAAAGGAGATTTAAGAGAAAAAGTCCACCTCGCAAACATCAGCTAATAAGAGGCGAATATGTTTCTCCCCGAAGCTAGAGGCGAGCTCTGGCATCCGTAGTCGGGGACACCACTCCTTTCCCTTGACGACCATCTCGACGACGACGACCATGACAACACGAACGATGAAAAAGACAATGACGACCGCGACATGAGAACCCCCCATTTCCTCCCCCTACCAGTGGCTGTTTCTGACCAGCATGGGCCCCTCTTCCCCATATACCATAGGTTAAAGTGGCGCATAATGACCTAACGGTCGACGCTCCTTAAAACTTTATGAATCCATTCAAGAATCCTCCCCCTATACCCGTGGCTGGCTCTCATCACTGGGACGTTCCTCCCATATTTTCTCACGTCGTCGTATCACAATACTTCTCAATTTACATGTTTTATAAGAATTCTCAACATAAGTGATGTGGACTATTACCAACGAACACTTAAGCTATAATATTCTCAATGGCAATGAGTATGTGGATTTATCGTGTGTCCACAAAGTGGAAAGCATCATAAACCGATGGAACTTCAGATCCGGATAGGAAGCGAATATTTCTTTATTTTATTTGTATCAAGATAAACCCGAATATGGCTTGCGACCTCTAAATTGTCGTTTAACCTAATTTAATACACATTAAAATCATTTCAGTTTTAAAGAAAATGTTTATTTTGACTCTTAACCACAATCATCTTTATATGGTTATTTTATTTTATAAAATGACAAAACAATGTAACCAACAAACAAGAAATTCAATATATTAACTATACATCCCAGGAGGATCAACATGAATCTCCTAGTTTATCACGTCGTCGTTGTCGTCTCGAGGGTCTTTATGGCTCCACTGTTTAAATATTGCATTGTTCTTGTAACAGGGATGGCAAAAAAGTCTGAAACTTATGTTATCATAAACTTTCTTAGTGGAATCTCGAAAAACACAATGTTCCGATAATTAACTCTTTGTTTGGGCTTGTACCTTCCTTGTGAACCACTATTGCGTTAACTTGAATATCTTAAAATACAATAGAAAACTTTAAAAACAAGCACGAACTTTCTGAATCGGAACACCTAACTAGAACCAAGGCCATGCAAACATGATGAAAATGTGGAAAATATTTATTAGGTATCGAATTTCTGCTTCGAGTAAATCTTTAAGTCGTTTTGCTCGTTTGATAATGACGAATTTCGAAAACTCTCAAAACATTGTTCTCATTTTCATTCCACTGCTAAAAGTGTTCATTACAATCAACTTCTGAAGGAATTTATCTACAATTGCGATTGATTATTATAAGTAAAACAATTGTAGCCTATCCCGTCTTAGCCTACGGTAGAATTGCCCCAGAGCATGTGCATGGCTCTGCTAAAAGAGACAAAGTTCATCTCGCAAACATCAGCTAGTAAATAGGGGAGTAGTTAAGTCCGCAAAACTAAAGTCGAACTCTGGCTGTCGTAGTCGGGGACCTTGCACCCTTTCCTTGACGACTTCCACGACGACGACGATGACGACGACGACGACGACGACGACGACGACGACGACGACGACGACGACGACCATGACAACACGACCGATGCCCGCTTTTCCCCCCCTACCCGTGGCTGGTTCTGACCATCATGGGCCCCTCCTCCCTATATCACCTAGGCTAGAGTGGCGCAATATGACCTAACGGTTGACGCGTCCTATCTTCTCACGTCGTCGTCGTTTTCCATACAAGCACGAGGGGAGCTGTGGTGTATACATCTGCACATTCTTGAACCTACCACAACCTCTGAGCCAAGTAAAGACATAAATACGCAGGCAGCGAGCTTCATGATTGATGGAGTGCTTACTTTAACTCAAAACTAATGCTCAAAATATTATTTTAGTTAGGCCCCAAGTGGAAATACCGCACGGAAATAGAATGGGTTTCCTCCCTGTGCCCTGTCAATGTATGCGACTACTCTGATGTCAGGTATGTTCCGTGATATAGGGGTCACTGACGGGGAGCCCGGGAGACGTAATCCATTTTAAACAACCACGTCCAGCTTGGTCGCGTTGTTTAGTTGATATGTGTTGCTTAACATCACTAGGATTTCTCCCGTCTGGGCCCGGGGTAGATTTGGCCTAGAGCATGGCACTGCTAATCGTACAAGGCGATTCAAGAAAAAAAGTCCACCTCGCAAACATCAGCTATAATTAGGGGGGAGTATATTACTCCCCGAAACTAGAGGCGAGCTATGGCAATCGTCATTTGAGCACCTTCCTCTTGACAACATCCCCGGCGACGATGACGATGACAAAGACAATGACGACCCGACGTAAAAAAAAACCTACCTCGCTTAATTATCCGTGGCTGGTTCTGACCAGCATGGGCCCTCCTCCCCATATCCTCTAGGATAGAGTGGTGCATTATGACCTACCTACCTACCTACCTACCTACCTACCTACCTACCTACCTACCTACCTACCTACTTACCTACCTACCTACCTACCTACCTACCTACCTACCTACCTACCTACCTACCTACCTACCTACCTACCTACCTACCTACCTACCTACCTACCTACCTTCCTGTCTCCCAAGGGTACATGTGACACATGTGATGTTCCTTCGACCGTACATCATACGCTAGCAGAATATACCATAATGAGGCCTTGCGCACGCGATTTGATCTTTCCCAATCATATGAAGAACTTCTATCACATGATAACGGCGACAAACTTTCTAAATTTCTCATTGAATGTAATTTAACAAACTAAATTTAATTCACATCAAACGGATTATCGTTATTTATTTATTTCCGTTCAAATTTAAAAAAAAATCTTTTGCTATTACTATCAACAACATATTTTTTTATAAGCTTACAAACAATACAACCAGCAAACATACCATACATTTATTTCATTATCTTCCAATATCACAGGCGGCGCAATATAACCTGACCGGTTGACGCGCCCTAGTATCTCACGTCGTCGTCGTCTCCTAACCAACTTTGAGTGGACCACAGAAAGGTTGAACTATATTCAGCCGTGTAAGTATTATACGATGCTCTGCCTCCTAGATGTTCGTCCTCCGATTGACATGGGTTTTTTGTGTTGACATTGCACTTCAATAGCAGATATTACAAGTAATAATTAAAAGATAATATATATTTTTATTTATCACATTAAACAAAATTTCTACATAGATAATATTCACAAAAAGATATCTTATTTCATCATTCATTGGATGAGCGAAGCGAAGACTTCAATTTCACTGACCCCCCAAAAATTTATCTCGGGTGTTTTTTTTTGTTTTGTTTGTTTGTTTTTTTTGTTTTTTGTTTTTGTTTTTTTTCCTGTCTGTTCGCACGATTCCGGGCAAACGGCATATGCGATTTTGATGAAAATTGGAGGGGACCTTCGTTTTCTCTGAACTTAGATTTGCCACGTCTTTGGGTATAATCGAAGAAATATTTCTTATGAATATCGTACTTTTACGATTTTTTTCGATTTTTAATGCGATATTTTCGTGAGATTTGGGCCGATTCTGACCAAACGGGTGAGGCTACAACGTTCATATTTCACACGGACATTCAGGTTGTGTTAATGTAGTACCTTTTGAAAAAAAAAGGACAAAGTTAGCCAGAATCCATAGAACTAAATGTTTTAATATGAGTTTTTTAGGTTTATAATAACAATTAACAAGTAACAATAGAAACTTGACAACAATCACCTACAATGCATTCAAAAAGCACTTGCAAAGGAAAAGTGGTCCTACGCAAACTAAAAACTTACAAAAAAGCTCATCCATCAACGCGGCGGGACTTAAGCGTTTTCCTAGTTTCAAAGAATTTCTTCTCACCAAATTAATAACCAATAATTTGAGAATAGTATACACAATAGATAATAGCTGGAGACAAATCTCCCTCAGTAAAGCTTGGTTCTCAAGATGGCTTAGTCTAGTGAGCAGTGATATTCGTCATGATCCTCGCTGCTGTCCGTGGGAACCAATGAACCGCTGTCGTCTCCATCAAACTCGGGCCGAGATTCGCTGCTCGGGACTCTGGCAGTTTATACCTGAAACAGACACTGAACGACATGTTTATGTACTTAACATGTATTACCGACTATGTGCATGGATGTGCGTGTGTTCTGTTTATAGCTGTACAAGAAGGATTGGCTAAATAATAGAAATAGAGGCTGTGGAATAGTTAAGGAAGTTGTTGCCACCTTATTATGTAGTCAATATTTAAAGCATATACCTATTTGTACTGGAAACCAGAAAAACTCACGCAGATGACTATATTGAAGAAACAGGTTTTCATCTTTTAGCTTATAGCAAAAGTTTAACTTAAAATACACACGTTTATTCAAAGTTATCATTAAATTCTACTTAAAAGAATGGATTTAAATTTGAAAACAAATTGCAGGCGTAAATATTAAATATTTTGAAACAGTGTAAAGGCCAATTAAAATAAAATCTGCCCCTCCTGATATTTTGTTTAAAAGTTAGTTAAACTCAAGTGCCAAACCACTTGTGGACATCTGGCGCGACAACGCTGCCTCGAGGTACATGGTACAAACACGAGTTGCAACGTTGGAAGTTCCTGGGTGGAAACAGCAGGTGGTCGGTGCGTTCTTGATTTAAACGCCCGAACCAAGTACGCAGTTAGAAATACAATGTTGTACGTTCATTCTCGGTGGCCTACTTCATCAACCAGTCAACCATTATTTAAAAATACAAACAAAACCAACTTGAAGGAGCTTTCTTCATTACGTATGCAACACAGCTGGCATTATATAGTTGACCAGTAGAGATAGGATTCATGTGGAGCGATTCAACATTAAGAAAAGCACATTGAAAACATATTTCCCGTCTTGATCTTGAACCTCAGATATTTTACATACCGACTCTAATATTGAATTAAACTAATGTTGGTGATTTCAAAATAAGTTGCCGAGAAATTTGTTTTTAACCAAATTAAATTACGTTTAAAAAACACTTATTGGAAAGTGTGTAAAGAAAGAAAGAAGCAAAGACCATGTCGCAAACATCATGCTTCTAAGTAGGGGACTAATTATCCCAAAACCCCAAAAACTAGAGGCGAGCTCTGGCGGTCGTCGACTTCGCGGCAGCGATGACGACGACGAAACCAAGACAAAACACTAACGATACAAAGACGATGACGAGTTCCCCGGGGTGAGTAGGCCTAACCCCCTTTTCCCTTCCCTTGCCCTTGCTAGTTCTGACCAGCACCTTTTTTTTTTCCGCCCCACATCCCCTAGGCCAGAGAGGTGCCGTATGACATAACAGATAACAATAACAATTAATATAAGAAAACTTATATAAAAATTGAAAGATATAAAATTTATTTTTAAAAAACGCAGAAAACAATATAAGTTAATAAACATAATAATCAAATTTTAAAAATAAACTACAATATCACAAGCGTTTAAATGTCACCTATCCAGTTTGGAGCGCCCTAGTTTCATACTTCGTGATTGACCGTTACCCACGGGGACAAACATGGTGGCCAATCTGCATAGGAAACATTATCCTACAAGTACAACTCACTTTTACATGAATAAACATTTACTAGGAAAAGGGCGTAAGTCCCGCCGCGTTTGTTGGATGAGCGTAAATTGTTCCCATTGAGCTGCCATGTGTTATGCGGATTTTTTAGGGTTTTCTGTGAAAAAATTCATTACAAATCGAATTTGTTTAAAAAATTAAATAAAATAAAATAAAAAATTAACTTTATTTTTTTTTATTTTTTTTAATAAATCGTAATTTTTTTTTAAAAAAACGTAAAATCGCGTTTTTTCATAAGAAATTTATTATTCGATTGCGCTCAAATTTTACACGAATATTTTAATTTATAAAATTAAGATTCTGTGAAAAAATCATTGCAATAGGTTACTGCATGTAGGTGTTATTAAGCCAAAGAAATGTTTAAAAAATCGAAAAAAAACATGTAAAATTTCGAATTTAAAAAAAATAATTTTTTTGATTGCGCTGAAATTTCACACGAATATATAAATTCATAAATACAGGTTCTGTGAAAAAATCATTACATTCGGATAAAGGCATGTGGGGTGTTATAAGTCGAAGAATTTTTTTTTAAATCGAAAAAAAATCTTTTAAAAATTGCGATTTTCATGAGAAATAATTTTTTCGATTGCGCTCAAAAACGTGGCAGTTCTTGGTTCGAGATTTCGAAGGCCTCCATAAAATTTCATCGCAAATTAGAGTATTGGTTTAGCCGGAATCGTGCTCACAGACACAAAAATAATACCAAAAAAGAAAAAAAAAAAAAAAACAAAAACATTCCGGATTTTTTTCTCCAGTGTAGTGAAATGGAAATCTTCGCTTCGCTCGCTACGCTCATCCATACTAAAGGAATCCGGAGTGGATTTGGCTCAGAGCATTGATCTGCTAGTCGTCAAAGGCGAGAAAAGAGATAAATTCCTTCTCGCAAACATCAGCTAGTAGGCCTATGTATGGGAGTTCAATCCTCACCAAAACTAGAGGCGAGCTCTAGCCGGTGACGTTAGCAACGGGGAGTTCCTTCCCCACTTGGCCCGTGGCTGGTGTTGACCAGCATGAGACTGGATCGGAGTCGCGCCTTATGACTTAACGGTTGACGCGCCCTTACTTGAAATAACCAATATACAAATTTGTTTGTATTGAGTACATTTCATAAATAACATTTGTATACAAGCTACAATAAAACTGGACCGGCCCTCCACCAAAGCCGAAAAATTATTTTTGATTGACCCTAAATTTTCGAATAGGCCACACACGTCTAACTTGTTGTTGTTGTTCCCAGATGTGACACATGTGATGTACCTTTAACCGTACATCATATGCTAACACCACATATGTTTAACTATTAAATGAAACTCAAAGGAAAAATTTACTATTTTATATATTAAAATTTAATATTCGTCGTACTACAACCCATTCAGTTGACGCGCCCTAGATCCTTATGTCGTATTTATTCTAATGTGCGGTTATGTGGCTCGTTGGTCTTGTGGTGAGCGTCTCTGCTTCCAATGAAAGTAGGTCAGGGCTCGATTTCCGGGCAGAAAGTTTTTTAAACTTTTGATTTGAACTTCAGTCCATCAGCTCTTGGGTTTGGAATTTATAAACTGTGACTTTGGAGCCGTCACTATCAACGAGGCACAAAATCAATTCAAATCGGTCTTGTTTGTTGTTGTTGGCCAGTAGGCCTAAGTTGGTGATAATGGGAGCTTGAAAGAGGCACTGGAGGTGGGATTTCGCAAATGTCACTCAGAATATTCAAAAAAATAGCCGTCCAATAGACGGCCGCAGTTGCAATGTACGTCTGTGGCTGCACGATGTACTGGCAGAAGCTCCGATACGGTGGCGGCGCCGTGAGTCCGGTCTACGGCCCCGCGAGGCGCGAAGCATATTTATCGTTGAGTGACTAATATTAGTAAACTCAACGCTATTATTTCACATCGTTCGCATTCGTCTCGTCCGTGGACGAGTTATTATTACAACAGAGGGTGCTAAAATCTAGGGTGATTGAGTAAATTTTATGATCAGGAAATTCCAAATTGGTTATAAATGTATGTGATGAATGAAAAAAAGTGTATAAATTTTTACCGACTGAAAACTGTGGAATCGAAACACGCCCGTAAGAAGTAATGCATATTCGAAACGTGATTTAAGACCACAAGACATACTTGAGGCATGATTGTTACATATTTAATCTACTTATTATTAAATTTTTATCGCAATTTATTATGCGTGGGTACGTGTAACGTGCCGTTTTTTTGGGCGCTATAGCTACGTCCCTAAGTATACCATAATATTAATATGGTTTGTGAATACATTTAATCAGGATGAATTTTTAGCTAAGCTGTGCAAAGCTCCTGTGCAACCATGCACTGATCCATGATGATGGTATATAAAAATGGGAATTTGAAATGGCTTCTGAGAAGAAAGTGCTGTTTTTTATTATTTCATTTGACATTTGAATATTCAATACGATTGAAAATCGTCACATTTTCTTCTATCAAGTCCGTATCCATAAAAGTACAGTATTATAGTGTACAACAATAGTACCTATCATTGAGTTTATGCTTCCGATTTTTTTCTGACTGCATTGAACGGAAAGATGAAAAAAGTAAAACTATTCTCCGGCCTTTGATTATGAAAATTTGTTCTGTAGGTGGCGGCCTAATAAAAAAACATAAATTTTTTTAATATTCGTACAAACTATTTCCAGGGATATACCTATACTTTTAAATTCATTAAAAATATATTCTTCAAAACCTATACCCAAAAAGCTGTACCCAATGACATCCAATGTAATGAAACGTATGCTACAACGACGGCAAGGCACGTATGTTAATTAATGAAGTGAAAAAATAATTGTGAAAGGAGAAGGAACACCAATGTATGTAATGTGTGTTGAAATTATGAAACGGTAATGAATTTCTTCGAAGTATATTTTTATGTTTGCTTACTTGCGTTTTTATATTATTATTCTCGGGACATTTGAAATAACCTTTACATTATTTTCTCCTATTCAAGAATGCATAAATAAATTTTAAAGCAACACCATTTCTCGTAAGTCAAATACGTAACCAAGTACATCATTGATACAGAAGAACATTGCTGCCTTCATGTGTTGTGCCCAATATTTTTTATTACTTGCCTTTTATAATCACATTTTTAACAAAAATTATGATATTTTGATCATATATAACCATTGTGTAAATGTTGAAGTACAACTTCAATTCAGCTTTCCGATTTCGATTCCCGGGGTGTGACCCGTTTTGCTGTAATGAGCCAATGAGTGCATGAGAGCTCAAACCCAAGTCCATTTGGATTATAGAAAACACCCCGTATTATTACTACAATAGAATCAACGCTCTGGCAATTATTCCCTTCGGCCTTGCATTGAAGTACTATAAAACATCCTCGGACGGTCGGTAGAAGTGCGTAAAAAATTGTATATAAAATTTTACTTATTAAAGTGTTGGGAAAGACTCATCGCCGGGCATTGGCAATGTGTTTATTTGGATCACTCGAGGCGGCAGCCGGCGGCGGCAAATGCATATTACACCAAACACGCCTCTCTGTTGTGTCCGTTTGGAACAAATTTTCCAGACCACAAATATTTCGACATGTCTCCAGCACCTCTGACATGCATTTGTCGAACCCTGCATGGCTTGCTTTGACCGAATAACCGTTAGAGGTTTGCTCATGCATAACGCGGGGAGACTCTGATTTGGAAGGAAACGGGTTTAATCCCGTCACCAGCAATCCTAGCTGAAAGTTTCATCCGGAATTCTTGAGCCCTTAGGCGAATGCCCGGGATGCAAGCCTATTTTAGTTTTTTTTTTTTTCTAGTGGGAGTGCCGTACAATGTTTTTCACTCATATTCAATTAACAAATTTGGTAATTAGCAAAAATAATACTAAATAGGCACGTCGTCTCTATAATGCTAAGTTGGTTGGAAATCCGCCCGGAGAGTGAAAATCCTGGAGATCTATAATATACCTTTGGGAGACAATTTTTAATTTCTGTTTCATGATAACCCACCAATGTACTTCTCAGGGGGTTTAAAAAAATTATACAAACATGTCAATCGTTGGGGGATGTGTGCGTGTGTCAATACAATGGATCTACTGAAACACGCGCCATCGAAATAATGGATGGGTCATGTAGAATCGAAACAAAATAATTCCCAAAACTGAGCCCTACTCATATTTTAAATATGCATATTACAACGAAAATACAATCACTGCGTGAAATTTGGGCCCCCTATCCAGCGGAAAATTTATAAGTTATGTTTTATTTAAATTAAATCCACACAAATATTAAGTTCCATTAAAAAAGTAAATACGGCGTAATACAAAAATACTAATAGTAGATGGTATAATACCCTTACAGTTTGAACTACGTTTTAGCATTGTTTTCCAACGAAAATAATATATCGACTCTAATACATTATATTTACGAGTATATATATATAATTTAAAAAGTGACTACACCGGGGTTTGAACCCGGGACCTTAGCTGTCCGGGCTATGCTCTTACCAGCTGAGCTATGCAGCCACCAATTTAAAAACTGTCTAATTTTGGTCTATTTTGTACATTACATGTACGGACAGCTAAAAGGGCCCGGGTTCAAACCCTGGTGTAGTCACCTTTTTTTAAATTTTTTTCTAAAGTACTAACATAACAGAGTCAAAGTCGCCTACTTATAAAGCCAAGGTTTTTAAAAATCGTATAGCCCAACTCTAGGGTTATAGAGATGGTTTTGTATTTTTCTAGTTTTTTTTCAGTGCTGCTCTACAAATGTACAAAACAGACCAAAAATTAGACAGATTTAAATTGGTGGCTGCATAGCTCAGTTGGTAAGACAATCCCGGGCAGCTAAGGTCCCGGCCCCCGGGTTCAAACCCCCGGGGTAGTAACTTTTAATTTCTGTCTAAAGTACTAACATAACAGCGTTCATAGTCGCCTACTAAAGCAAGGTTAAAGATATAAATAAAACCATCGACCCAAGTCAAATATTATTACACACACAAAAACGAAATGTCTTACAATTACCGTATTCTTATAAAAACACGCATGTGGGGCAATTTTTTTTTTCAACATTAACCCTACACACCTACACCCCACACTCTTATAGCTTATTTTTTCATGGGAGATCACACACTTTTCTAAGTATGATAACTAGCACAGAGTCACGAAAAATAACTGAATGAAAATAAACCAGATTTGCCTATTTTCTCGATGTGACAGAATTTCGTCGGTTACAAGGTCACTGCATGTTTTCGAAACGAAAAAAAGAACGTCTGGTGTCCGCTTGACACTGGTAATTTACGACTCGGTGGCTGTCATCGGCTACAGTTGTGCAATGTTGCACAAAAAATAATAGCAGTATGCGATTGATGCGTATATTTAATAAATCTTCAAAATATAAGTAGTGTAATAGGCAGATAACTTATCCAGATTAAAAAAGAGGAAAAATACGATTTAATTTCGTTTATATTTTTGGAACACAGATTGATTTTTTAAATTCTTTTCGGCATAACTCGTTAATTTTCCCGTTTTCTTCCAGAAGAGTTAGAGGTAGAGAGAGTAAGAGAACTTTTCATAACATCGTGGGTGCAAGTGAACCAAAGGCGAATTCACATCAGAGCGCTTTGCTTTTGCTTGATGTCCAGATATTATTTATGTTGGCGACTATGACGCTGTTATGATGGTAGTCTTTTCATAGAACATAAATTAAAAAAGGTGCCTCCACCCGGGGGTTGAAACCCCGAACTCTGATGTCTGGGCAGATGCTCTCACCCTTTTTATTATTAATTTTCTTAACTTCAAATAAAAAAAGGTCCCGTACCGTGGTTTTAATAAAAAAATATAATTTCCATCTACCAAAATTTAATATTCAAGCAATAGCCAACAATAAAGCCACTTTGTTACCCAAATTATCTCATCTTAATTTGACAGCCGTGGTTCAATCCCCGGTGGTAACACTGGTTTTAAAACCATAATAATATATACAATGTTAATTGAAATTTCCCAAAAAAAGTCGAATAAAAAACCCGTATTTAGATTATGTTTATTATCATCATGGAAAGTGGTTTTCCGCGTGCTTCAAAACCATTTTTTTCTCCTATAGAGATTGTTTATGTTCGTACCCAAACAAATGGGGCTTGTTGCCATAAACCCTCCTCCCCCCCCCCCACCCCACTTCCGCCTCAACTTCATATTAGTACATCACACGCTTTCAAAAGGCGATACACTAAAATTATCTTACTTCAATTCACGTGCAGTAAATTTGAAAGACTCAGAGATGCATAAATGTAATAACGCGCCGTGGGCTGGATGTATTAATAATTGTTTTCATTCTGTTTTTGAAATAATAAACAAAATTGTCCCGACTGGGGATCGAACCCAAAACATACTGGTCCCTGTACATATAATAAATTGAAATTTTTGGGGTGCTCCGGTATCGAACAATTGTCTGTAAGAGGCAATAAACATTTACGCCAAGCATAGCATTCTATAGCGCAGATCTATGGATAATGATTAAATGGTGTCCTGCAGTAGATCAAAGAGCAACGTCATGCAGCCAATCAGAACAACTTTTCAACAAAAATTACATGACCGTCACTCAAAGTGGGTTTAAAAGCTTCGTATCGCTAGGTTGCGCCACTTGCTGGAGTCAAAAAAGCCTAAAATAGCGCCGAAACATGCTTTCGTACTTCCATTGTACAGCGGACACCCCTTGTTCAAAAATTCTCAGATTTTTAGGATGCTAGTTGAAGGTGTATATTTACACGTGTGTTTTCGTACTTTTTTTTTCCAAAAAGTGCTTGGTTTTCGCCTAAAAAAAATCGCGAAAAACAGGGGAAATGTTAAAAAAATTCCCCAAAAGTTACAAAATTTTATTTAAAAAACAAGGAAAATTTTGGGAAAAAGTACTCAACACACGTTCATTGGACGTCTTTACTGAGTAGAATAAAAAAAAATTATAAAGATAAACTCAATTGGGTCGTTAGGGTTACGATGGAAAGTACGAAACCACTGCAACACACCGAAATAATACAGGGTCCAGTAGAGCCTTAAGCAGAGGAAACATTTACTCCCAGTTGTGACACATGTGATGTACCTTTTTCCGTACATCGTAATATGCTTGCAGAATGTACCAAACATGATGCATTGAGCACGCAATTTGATCTCTCCCAATCAAATGAACCCCCCCCTCCCCTTTCCCTGGGCAAGGAATAGAATTGACCCAGAGCATGGCTCTGCTAATCGCAAAAGGCGATTCAAGAGAAAAAGTCCACCTCGCAAATATCAGCGAGTAAGTAGGGTAGTATTTTACTCCCCGAAAATAGAGGCGACCTCTGGCAATCGTCGTCGGAGAACTTGCCCCCTTCCCTTGACGACCTCCTCGACGACGACGACTACCATGACAACACGAACGATGACAAAGACGATAACGACCGCGACCCGTTTCCTGTGGTTAGTTCTGACCAGCATGGGCCACTCTTCCCCATATCCCTATAAGATTACATTGATTGGATACTGCTCAACGTCTCATTTTCAAGCACTTTGGCTAGTTAACATCAGCTAGTAAGAGGGGAATTTATTACTCCCCAAAACAAGAGGCGAGCTCTGGCAGTCGTCATCGGGGACACCTCCCCATTCCCTAAACGACTTCCCCGGCGACGATGACAATGACACCACGAACGATGAAAAAAAAGACGATGACCCATCGCGAACGTGTAAAAACCCCCTTCCTCCCCTTTCCCGTGGCTGGTTCTGACCAGCATGAGCCCCTCCTCCCCCCACATCCCCTAGGCTAAAGTTGTGCATTGTGACCTAACGGTGGACGCGCCCTTAATCCAAATAAACCAAACCGTCCGAAGACGGAAAAAAATACTAAAAAGCGGCCGACCCGAAACTCCCATCTCTACTTTAAAAACTCATCCACTTTGTGCAATATACTATTACGTTGCTTCGGACCCGGCGAAACTGCGTGTCGCTCAAAAATAAAATATATGTGCGTTGATTTGACTTGTATTGCTTAACGTTGATGAATTAATGCACAAAGGGGCTATTCCGAGACGATGAGTGGTGATAGATGAGAATGAAGGGTGAACAGAAGGGGAGGGGAAACCAGGTACCAGCACGTAGCCTACTCCTTTCGAAAAGTACCAAGGGCACCAACGGCTTAAGGGTCCCATCCGAAAGGACGGTGTAACTTTACAGTCATATGGGTTTCCCTCCACTAACCCGAACTGCCGAGCAGACGCCGAGTGAGAACGAAGCCGATACACTACCGCTCGAAACCCCCATCTGTTTAAAATTTTATCAATATACGTGAGTTTCAGAGCAGAACAGGTAAATAAGAACAATTGTGGGATATCCCAGGGCTGTTTAAAAAAGAGCTCAATCTCTTGCATTTGCTATAACGACCGAGGAAATCCCCTAAAAAAACTCTAGTCAGGATTTCCGTTCTCGACGAGATTTGAACCCGCGACAACCCGAATCAGAGTCGCGCGCTTAAGACTGTTTGCCAAGCTCAAACCAACTTTCTTTCAATGTTAAATGACCATTTTAAAATTGAACCCCAACGGTTGACGCGCCCTTAGATTGAAATACACTTTTTAAGAATCTCACCGTTTACGACGACGGGCTAAACAACACTAACGATGTCAAAGACGACCCCCACCACCCTGTCCTCAACCTGTACCTGTGCATGGCTGGTTTCTGACCTTATACTTTCTCCTGGTCGGGAGTGTTGCGTTATGACTAACGGTTGACGCGCCTTTAATTCAAATTTCCTTTGAACAGTTATGGGCAGCGCGTTCTCCCATATGCGGCACTTTTGTATGTGAGAGACATGAAAGTAAAGTGGATTGTTTATCATCATCTCTTTCATTTTCTTTTCTTTTCTTAACTTCGAATACAAAATAAGTTAATCTTCAAACACAAGACAAAACTATCTCATCTCATATCCCAGGCGAAGAAATATGACGTAACCGGTTGAAGCGCCCTAGTTTCTCAAGGAATGTGTTTTGAGGTAAATACATCGGATACTTGAGTTCAAAGCGGAGGTCAAGACACATTATATTAATTCCGTTTGTAAACTCTTACCATTTATTTAAATTTTCTTCAATTAAATAGATTTGAATTTCTATCACCGACCTCCTCCCTGCTTTCAGTTTCCCCCCCTCTAAGCCCCGGGAAGAATTTGGAAAAGAGCATGGTAGGCCTACTGCTAATCGTTAAAGGCGAGGAAAGATATGAAGTCCATCTCGCAAACATCAGCTAGTACGTAAAGGAGTATTTTTCTCCCTGAAACTAGAGGCGAGTTCTGGCAATCGTCGTAGGGGACCCGTCTCCCTTTACTTGACGACCTTCCCGACGATATCCAGAATGAAACCACGAACGATGACAAAGACGATGACGACCGCCCTTTCCTCCAACTACCCTTGGCTGGTTCTGACCAGCATGACACTCTCCGCCCCATATTCCCCTCCTAAAATTAAATCCGTTTTTGGTTAACTCCCCTTTGTGGATCATAGACCTGGTGTCTTAATTGGCCTAATGACCTAACCGGTTGAAGCGTTAGTTATAGTAACGTTACTTATGTTCAAGTTTACCGAGTTAATAAGAGTAGTACATTGCACCCCATTACCTCTGGGCAAGAGTGGCGCATTTTGAGTTATGACCTAAAAGTTGACGCGCCCTTAATCCAGATAAACCAAAAAGTCTACAGGACGGTCTTTCTTTTTAAAGTACTCGGGCCCAGAGCAGGCTCGCAAATTTGTAATGGCGAGGAAAGAGGAAAAGTCCTTTTTGAAAAACATAGTTAGTAGAAATCGAGTATTCCTGGGTGTATCAGTATTGGGGGCTGTCTCGTGTTCGAAAACCCCTCCAGGGAAAATCCTAACTTCAACATCACCGGGGTTTCTTGGGTCTTTGGTTTAGTTTGCAAAATAAGCCCCCCCCTGACTTCCCTAATCGCCACAATTATATAATCCCGTCGGGCCCGTGTAGAATTAACCCAGAGCAGGGCTCTGCATGCTTATGTTATAAGTCGAAAAAAAAAGTTTCCCATCTCACAAAAAAAAAGCCCCCCCCTAAAACTAGAAGCGAGCTCTGGCAGTAGTTGTCGGGAACCTTCCCCTTCCCTTGGACGACCCCCCGAACACGACGATGATAAAATGACAACACGAACGATGACCAAGACGATAGCCCCGTCTGGGCCCGGGGTTGAATTGGCCCAGGGCATGGGTCGCTATAATTTACAGGGGATTCAAGAGAAAAAAACCACCTCGCAAACCAGCTGTAAAAAGAGGACTATAAACTCCCCGAAAATTTAAAACGAGCTCTGGCAATAGTCGTCGGGGCACCTCCTCTTTTTCCCCTTTATGACCCTTTCCTACACGATGACTGACACAACGAACGATGACAGAAAAAAAAAAAAAAAACGACGCCGACGTGAGAACCCCCCCCCCTTCCTCCCCTTTCCAGTGGCTGGTTTGACCAGTATAGTATTACCAACTACACCCCGTAGGGGGGGAAAACTCTTGAAAAAGGGCGAGCTCTGGGATTTTTTCGGAGACCCCGTTTTTTTATGTAAAGAAAGAATAAACAAAAACTTAACCAAACCCTCTTCAATATTACAATTTTTTTTAAAAAAATTATCTACATTATTTTCTGTTTTTCTAAAAAATTTTTAAACAAAACAAAAAAAACAATATAAATGCGGCGCAATATAACCTACCCCAACAGGTTGAAGCGCCCCGGTTTCTCTCATCCTATACAGTTTTCCAAAAAGTTCTGTCTGGGCTTTACCCTGATTGAAGGATATAGAATTTGGCCCAGAAAAATGGGTTGCTAATCGGACAGGCGAGAAAAAGATTAAAAATCCATCTCGCAAAAAATCAACTATACGTAGGGGAAGTATTTTACTCTCCCAAATAGAGGCGAGCTCGGGCATTCGTCGCAGGGACCCTTCCCCTTCCCAAGGGACCTCCCCGAACCACGACCATGACTACGAAAACATGAAGACGTCCCGACTGCGAATGGAGCCCCTATTTCCTCCCCTTACCCGTCCGGGGTTTTCTGACCAGCTTTGGGTTTTCGGTCCCACACCCTCCGGGTATCGGAGCGTTTGACGTAAAGGTTGGACGGTCTCGTCCCCCCTCGTCCGGGGCGTCGGGGCGTCGTCGTCGTCGTCGTCCGTCGTCGTAAAGTAATGTTTATTTTTTTTACTTTGAAGAGTTTGTTTTTAAAATTGGGTTCCCCCGATGCTTCAAATAAAAACGTTTACAATTTAATCTCAAGTGGGATTTCCACCGGCGAAGCTGCGGCCATTGATTCCGCGCAGACTGAGATCCACCGGCGATGCCAAAAGGGTTTTTTAAAAAATTGCGCCACCCAAAAATTTGAGGTCACTTTTAATTTATGGTGTTTTCAAAAGTTTTTCCTTTCAAAGATCACATGAATAAAAAACTGTAGAAACGTAAAAGTTTAAAGTTTAGTTGTAGGCAACACAGAGCGAGCTCAGGTGAGCGTTAAAAGGTAAGCTAGAAGCTCGGTCTTGGTCATTGGTGTTTGAAAAGCTAAGGTTCGCTGGGGCTCGAACCCTGTGTAGCGACTGTATTCCTTATCTTATTTAGCAATTCCGATGAACGTGCACATCTTTCATATAGGAAAACTGACAAAATATCAATTAACAAGTCCAAAAATTATAAAAATAAAATGTTTTGAATTCCCCGTCTTGGGGCCTCGGGTTAGCATTGGCGCCATAGCATGGCTCTGCTTAATCGTAAAAGGCGATGTCAAAGGAGATGAAGTCCACCTCGCCTAACATCAGCTAGTATGAAGATTAGTAATTTTACTCCCCGAAAATTGAGAGACGAGGGGCCTCTGGCAATCGTCTTTCGGGGACCTTGCCGAACCCTTTCCCTTGACGAACTCCTCGACGACGAATGACGACATTGACACCACGAACGATGACAAAGACAATGACGACCAGCGACTTGTTGACCCCCTTGTTCCGTCCTTTTCCCCTTACCCGTGGCAGGTTTCCTGACCAGCATGGGGGACAAAGACATTTCTCACATCCGCCCCCCCCCTTCCCGCACGGTATGTTAGAGGTTTTTGTCATTAATGAACCCTCCTACCGTTTTTTTGACGCGTCCTTAATCCCAAATTACAAAACCCCTAGCGAATAAAGTTCTCTCTCCAATCCCCCCATATGTGAAGAATTTAACAGCGCAAAACTTTCCAAACTAAACTCATTCGACTTATTGTTGAACCAAATTTATTTCACGTCTACCCTCGCCAACGTCAGCTAGTAAGAGGGGGAGTATATACTCCCAGAAACTAAGAGGCGAGCTTCTGGCAGTCAACGACGGGAACCCTTCCCCTTCCCTTGACGAACCCTAATCTACGATGACGATTAAATGACAATTAGAACTATGACAAAGACGATGACGACCCGTGACGGTGAGAACCCATTCCATCATTTCCTCCCCTTATATCCCGTGGCTGGTCTTTCCTATCAGCATTGGCCCCCTCCTCCCCTAATCCCCTAGGCCTAGTGGTATATTATTTAAATTACCTACTGGTTGACGCAAACTACCTACTCAAAATAAAAAAACCATTTAAACTCCGTCCTGGGCCTTGGGTATAACAATTGGCCCAGGAGCATGGCTCTGGCCTAATAATGAAAGTCGATTAAAAAAAAAGAAAAAGTTCACCTCTAAACATCAGCTAGTAAGAGGGTTAGTATATTTTACTCCCCGATAACAGAGGCGAGCTCTAGTCTAATTTGTCCGTCGGCGACAAAATTAAACCTCCGCCCTTCCCTTAGAACGACCTCCCGACGACGATGACACAATGATTTTAAAAAAACGAAACGATGACAAAGACCACTGAACGACCGCGACGGGTGAGAAACCCCCCCCCTCCCTTCCGACGCCCTTTCCGTGGCTGGTTCTGGCCCGCATGGGCCTCTTTCTCCCCAAATCCCTTTATGCTAGAGTGGGGGTGGCATTATGACCTAAACGGTTGACACGTCCTTAATCAAATTTAATAAATAATAAAATATAATTAAATAAACAAATTAACATTTAAGAAAAAAAAAAAAAAAAAAAAAAAAAAAAAAAAAAAAAAACGTACATACACCATGAGGTCACAAAACCACAAACGGTTGAACGCGCCCTTAATCTAAATAATTCCAATCTTATGTAAGGCAGAATGAACAAAATAAATGATGAAAAATGCACAGCAATTTGAATCGCCTAAATGCAATCATAACGATTGAATTTCTATCTTATTCTTATGATTAACGAAAAAAAACCTTTTCTAATTTTTCCATTGTAAGTTTATTTATTTAACAACATGTGATTCACATTATAGCAAATATAATCCTTTATTTTATTAAATAATTGGATGATCGAAAGCGAAAAAGTTCAAAATTTTTATTCAACCTGACCCCCCAAAAAATTTAGCTCCAATGTTTTTTTGTTTTGTTTGTTTGTTTTGTTTGTTTTTTCTGTCTGGTTTGTTTTTGGGGGGAACGATTCCGGGCAAAAAAAAACGGCAAAATCGATCTTGATAAAAATTTTTGGGAGGGACCTTCCGAAATCTTTGAATCTTAGAACTGCCACGTTTTTTGGGTAACCAATCGAAAGAAATATTTCTCATGACATTTTTTTTATCGTACATTTTTGGATTTTTTTTTTTCGAATTTTTAGTGCGATATTTTCGTGACATATTGGGTCGATTATTTCTGACCAAAGCGGGTGGGGCTAGAACGTTCAATATTTCACATGGAACATTAAGGTTATAGTGATGTTATTGCTTTTGGAAAAGAAAGTTTGAACACATTAAATCCAAAAACACCATATAAGTAAAGGATGTTAAACATTAAGTTTTTTGTTTTTTGAGGTATTTACATAACAATTAACAAGTAACAATAGAAACTTTGACAACAATCCCACCTACAATGGCCGTTCAAAAAGTTCTTGATAAGCAAAAAAAAGAGGGTACTTTGTTCATTAAACGGGCCCCCCTCCAATGAGACTCAATATTTTGTTATTTTGGGTACAACCTACCCATCGTCCGTTTTTTTTTTTAACTTATTTCTGTTAACCAATAAAATAATTAACAACTTGCGAGGAGTTGAATACGACTCTTGGACCGGTGCACTTTTGACCATCACACGTTCAACGTTAACTACAGGCGAGTACAGTCCCTTGGGAACGGTAGGCCTACATCAGAGCAGTCGTCGCCGGTGCAGCTGAGATCAACATGTTCACGGAACAAACACCAAATGACCCCTTCCAAAACCTTTTAAAACGTTCGCTATTTTTAACGAGAACGAATTTCATTGAACAGTCCCTTTATATTTAACAAATTAGCGACGTTGAATGGTTTTGTAGGTGAGTATGTTGGCATAGGCCCAAAATCCACTCCTGGCACAAAGTATGTAGCCGGAGGGAAAAAACAAAAAAAAAAAAAAAAAAAGGTGTTTTTTTTTCAAAGGCTTTGGTTCGAAATAAATTGTGTTTTCCTGGCCTACTGAAACTCAGATGGAAGTATAGATGTAGTAGTTATGATTGTCTAGAATGTTTTTATACTGAATTCTTACATTTTTTTTGGAGTGGGGGTCCCGTTAAAATGAACAAGTACCAAAAAAGAATCCCACCGCAAACAATAAAAACTTAAAAAACAAAAACGCTCAAATCCATCAACGCGACGGGACTTCAGCGTTTTCCCTAGTTTATAAATCCATTAACCCCGGTCTGGCCGGGGGTATATATTGGCCCAGAAGCCATTGGGCTCTGCTAAAATACGTCAGCAAGGCGATTAAAAGAGAAAAAAGGTTCCAACCACGCAAACCACCAGCTTAGTATGAAGGGTGTATTTTACTCCCCGAAATTAAAGGGGTTGCCTCTGGCAATCCGGTGTTGGGGAACCTTTCCCCCCTTTTTTCTAGACGAACCCCTTTACAGACGACAGACGATGACAACAATGACAACCTCACGAACGATGGACGAAGAAATGACGACAGCGACGTAAAGAAACTCACCCCTCTTAGCACGTGGCTGGTTTTGACAGCATAGAGGCTCCTCCGTCCCCACTGCCCCCTCCCCGCCCTAGTTAGAGTGGTGCACATATGACCTAACGGTTAACGCGTCCTAATTTTAAAATATACCAAAAGAAGGGGCGTAGCTCTGGCAAATCGTATTCGTCGGGAGAAACCCTTTTCCCCTTTTTCCTTTTGACGACCTCTCAACGACGAAATGACGAGAATGACAACGACAAACGATGACAAAGACGATGACGACCACGAACGGTGATAAAACCCCCCTTCCTCCCGCTTACCCTTACGCCCGGATATCTCTTAACCAGAGAAACGGTTATTTCCATATGACACATGTGATGTATCTTTAACCGTACATCATATGCCTAGCAAAGAATGGTAGCCAAATCTTGAAATTGGCTTGCGCACGCAATTTGATTTTCTCATTCCATAGTCATCTATTTGTACCAAAATTTAATTCACAATCATACAACATTTCTTGAATTTCTTTATATTTTTCATGTTACATACATAAATTTTTATTTTTGCTATTACCTTCATTATCATTTTAATTTTGTTAATTTATACCTTTAGAAAATAAATCTATAAATTCATCAATCACACCATTTAACTTTATCTCATAAACGTTTTCATAATCACAGACGGCGCAATATGACATAAACCGGTTGAAGCCCCTAGGTTTTTCTCTTCTCACGTCCGTCGTCGTCGTCGCCCTTTCACTTTCCTCGTGTCCTTGTTCTGATCCGCATTTGAACTTTCTCTACCGCCAACATTCCCCCTTAGAAGTGGTGCATTATGACCTTAAAAAAACGGTTGATGCGCCCTAGTCTGATTAAAAAAAAAGAAAAAGAGTGCCGCTTCGCGAATGTTTTTTTTTCCAAGTCGCGTTGATGGATGAGCTTTTTTTGTTTGGAATAATTTTATGTCCAATGCTTAACGTGTTTTTTTTTATGTGTAATTCTCCTTACTTTTTTGTCTATAGTAACTTGATGTTACTTTGTTCCTTATACACCTGTAAAAGGCTTCTATTGAAAAGCTTCATTTTTTAAAATGAATTTTAAAACCTCAACTTTTCAACTTTTTTTCCTTTCAAGAAGCGCACACTACATCACCATAACTTTATGTCAATGTAAAATATGAAACGTTGTAGCCCACCTGTTTGGTCAAAATCGGCCCAAATATCAGGAAAATTCGGTGTTAAAAACCAGAGAAAAAAAAAAATCGTAAAAGTATCGATTTTCTATAAGAAATATTTTTTCAAATGTCCTCTAAAATCAATGGAAATACATGGTTTCCACAAGTGATTTTTAAAAACGCTTCCACTTTCTAACATGTTTTTAATTAGAGCGAGGTCAAGAAGAAAAAAGTTCCACCCTGCAAAACATCAGCTAGTATAAAAGAGATGGGGTTAATATTAACTCCCCGCAACTAGAGACAGAGGCTCTGGCAGTTTCGTCGTCCCCCGTCCCCTTCCCTTGAGACGAGACTTCTTTCTACGACGGACCGACGAACGGACAAATTAACAACACAGAAACGACGATGACCAAAAGACGATGGTCGACCGTGGAGGTGGGGGGAGGGGTTAGGTGAAGAACCCCCCTTTTCTTCCCCTTTCTTCTCCTGGCTGGTTCTGACCCAACATGGGCCTTCCTCATCCATTATCCCTTAGGTTAAGAGCGCATTAACGAGACCCTACACTGGTTGACCGCGGTCCTTAAAATTCCAAATAATCCGTTTCAAAATATAACTTCTTATTGGATTAAAAAAATTATAATACAATATGACGTAAGTGTGAGACCCTGTCTATTATAAAGTGCCCCTACATTATTTAATGTGTAGAAAAACAATCGGTTGAAAGTTGATTACCAAGCCGATGTAAACAAAACAAAATGATGCAAAACAACATGAAGCATCATATAAAAATTTCATTATTTTATCTAGCTGGCAGTGATTTAGATTTGAGTTTATTTGTATTTTACCTGCCCATAGGGCAGGGAAAGCTAATGCAGGCAAGTTGTGGATTGATATTAATACATTTTCTTTTTTTTTTTTGTTTTTTTTAAATGAAATATCAAAAGTCACTGGCCAATGTAAGAAAAATCCACGGCCTCTTGTCATAATGTAAACCACGAAATCGCGTATTCGGCGCAAGCCGCAGAGGATCCATTCACTGTTTCCAGTATTTAACAGGCGGTGGATAATAATGCATTGTTGATGAAACAACATCCGATACGGCCAATCGTTGTCTGTCTTGGGTCCGCATTTTGGTCAAAAAGTTTTCAAAGTCGTGTTTTGATTTCTCTGGACTGCCTTAAACAATTTCATTTTTGTAATTCGGGATGAATATTTTAATCAATAAAATATTAGTGTTGGGTTTTACAAACAAAGAATTCTGTCCCTTCATTGGAAGATGTGATTTGTAGGGGCGTGTTTTTTTCTTATAGATTTAGTAAAACAACATTGGATTATTGGATCATCGGGTGTAGTTCGTTCGTAGACCTAGGGCCCGTTGGCTGGTGGGTGGGTTTTTAATCATCTGCAAATCTACTTGGTTAAACAGTGTTGTGCTTTTTTAATCTAATATCTGGCAACTCCCCCAAAGGGATTTCATTCAAAACCTAAACACCAACAAATCTTACCACGCCTACCCTCCTTTAGCAGGGACAAGATTTGCCCTAGGAGTGACGACAAATATGTGAGGTTTTATTCTTGCGACTCACAACTCTTTTCCTTGGTCAACCATAATGAGAAATTGGTTTTATTAACGACCACAGCGACCAACATATTACATTGAGGGATTAAAAGTTAAAACACGTGTGAGAAAAAACACAGCTCCCCCCCCCACATTCCTAACCTCCCCTACCCCGTGGCTGGTTCTGACCAGCATGGGATTTTCTTATCCCCCATATCCCCCTAGGCTTCTTGTGGCACATTTATCACCTTTACGGTTGGAACGCGTCCTTAAATCCAAGAAACTAACCGATCAATAAAGAAGTCGCAGTGACAAACTTACTACAATTGTTGTCCATCCGCCATAATTTGTTTTAACGCAAAATTTAGTTCACCATCAAACTAATTTCATCATTCATTCCACATAAAATAATTTTTTTTCATGTTATCATCACTTTCATCTCTATAACTATCTGTTCTTTTATAACTATGAAAAACAATACCACCATCAAACACAACATGAATCAATGTAATTAACTTTGTAAGAATCTACATACAGCGCAACAACATGACCTATCCGGTTGAAGCGCCCTTTGATTTTTTAAACGTCCATTGTTAGACAATTTTTTCTCCTAGTAATTTTTTCACTGCATATGATAGAACTTTTACCCACAGGTAGCTCCCCTCGAGTCCGATTGGGGTTTCAATTCTGCGTTGAGATGATCTTCTGAAGACCCTAAATCAATAGTTTATCTTGAAAACTCAAGTTCCAGGACGATAATAATCTGTAAGCCCAGTGTAAAGCTCCAACGTCTGAAATCCGCTGTGTGAAGTGGGAAACGTGACCATTCGAAATTGTCCCACCAACACGTCCCTGACTCATAGATATCTCCTAAACGATACAAGAGGTTGGCTGCTAGATATGCGAACGATCACATGTGGTGCTGTGCGCATGCACTTTGACCTCTTTCACATTATAATGTAGAACTTTTTAAATCCCATAGAATGGCGACTACTTGCTAACGATTTCTAAATAAATGTTCCCTTTGTTTAGCCAGTTTAATTCACATTCCAAAATATTTAATTCGTCGTAAAATTATAATTTATCTCAAGACTGTTTTTTCTCTCCTTTCTTATAATCTCGTCAATTCAATTCATAACCCCTTCTGGGCCCGGGGAAGAGGTTGGCCCATATAATGGGGTCCGCTAATTTATTACAGAAAGATTCAAGAGAAAAAAAGTCCATGTCCACAAAATATCGGCTAGCATAATTACCTCCCCTAAACTAGTGGCGAGCTCTGGTGGTCGGTCGTTCCGGTGATCCCTTCCCTTCCCTTGAAACGACCTTCACCAGACAACGAAGACGACCATGAACGATAAACGAACGATGACAAGATGCCGATTGCAACGTGAGAACCCCCCTTTTCTAACCCCCTACAAACCGTGCTGGTCCTGACCAGCATAGGACATTTCCTCTTTAATATTCCTCTAACTAGAGTGGCGTTATTATGACTTAAAAAACGGTTGACGCGCCCACATATCAAAATAAACTGAAACTCTATAATTAATAAGGTAGTCATAGATAAAAATATACGGAATAGGCCTATAAAATAAATAACATGTTACATTTAATAGTTTGGTGAGGATATGCCCAGAGCCATGGCTCTGCTAATCGTACAAAGTTGATTCAAGAAGTAAAAAGTTTCACTTCTCGCAACGTCAGCTTAGTAAGAGCGAGTAAAAATATAAACCTCCCCAAACTAAAAGAGGCGGCGTCCATGGCATCCGTCGTCGGGGGACAAACCAACGCCTTCCTTGTGACCACTTAAACTCCGACGAACGAATAAAAACAAATGACACACGAACCGATGACAAAGACAATGGGGAACGACCGCGACGGGGGCGAAGAAACCCCCTCCCCTACCTCCCCTTAAACCTATGGCTGGTTTCTGAGACCAGCAATGTGGGCTCCTCATCCCCCATAAGTCCCCTAGGCAAGATGGCGCATTATGAACCTAAAAAACGGTTTGACATTGCGTCCCCTTAATCCAAAAATAAAACGAAACGTTCAGCAAATTAGGTTCCTGTTTATTAGGGCTTTTGTTGTTGTCAATGATTAGAAAATTTAACAACAAATTAAATTTAATAAATCATTATATTTTATTATATACAAACCAAAATATTATCAATGCAAAATGGCCTGACAATAATATTGAACCCAGTCTGTCTGGGCCCGGGGTAGAATTGGCCCAGAGCATGGCATTGCTAATCGTAAAAGGCGATTCAAGAGAAAAAGTCCATCTCGCAAACTTCACCTGGTATGAAGGGTAGTACTTTACTCCTCGAAACTAGAGGCGAGCTCTGGCAATCGTCGTCGGGGACCCTTCCCTTGACGACCTCCGCGACGACGATGACAGTGACACAACGAACGATGACAAAGACAATTACGACCGTGACTTGAGATCCCCCTTTTCTCCCCTAACCTGTGGCTGGTTCTGACCAGCATAGGCCCGTTCCCCCCCCCCCTTCCAATGTTTAGAGTGGTGCATTATGACCTAACGGTTGACGCGTCCTTAATTCATACAAACCAAAAAAACTGACCTAGGCCTAAATCAACATTCAAACTTTATAAATCTTATTCACGGCCTGGGCCCATGTGCACTGTTGGGTTTATGCTAGGCATGTAGCTCCCGGCGCCAAATAAACCAAAATCATGCAAAGTAACTAAAAAAACTAATTTTAAATCACATCGTACACATTTCTTTAATGTAGTTATTTCCATTCCAAAAATAACTTTTGTTTTTCTATTACTATCGCCACATTATTTTCTTTTCTTATATATTCACTTAGAAAACAACCTTGTCGTCGGGAAACTTTCCCCTTCCCTTTGACTACCTCCCCGACGGCGACGACAATGACAACACGGACGGATAATGACATAGACGAAGACGACCACGACGTGGGGGAACACCTGCCCTCCCCATACGCTTGTGGCATCCCTTACGTCCCTCCCTTCGTCTCGATTAGCCAAGTTGCATAAATATGAGACGTTAAGCAATATCCAATCAAACAATCAACCACCATTAACTCATTTCATCAACTTTCATTTTCACAGGCGGGGCGGCGCAATAAGACCGAACCGGTTTTACGCCCTAGTTTCTTACGTCGTCGTTATATGTTTTTGTTTTCCACCTCCCTGGGCCCGGTGTAGAATAAGCCCAGAGCATGGCTCTGCTATTCGTAAAAGGCGATTCAAGAGAAAAAGTCTACCCTGCAAACATCAGCTAGTAAGAGCGGAGTATATTTCTCCCCGAAACTAGAGTTGAGCTCTGGCAGTCGTAGTCGGGAACACAGACATTTCCATTGTTTTTTTTCCTATAACAATCATCACCGTAATTTTCGTTTCTTTTTTAAATTTAGAAAACAATATAATCATCAAACACATTATAAACTCATTTTTACAACATTCAATATCACAGGCGGCGCATATGACCTAACCGGTTGAAGCGCCCTAGTTTCTCACGTCGTCGATATTTCGAGGGTACACTTAAAGGAGGAATCTTTAGGGAAAGTTTTATGAATGTTGTGTGTGAAAAATAATGACTTTCTGTTCTTGGATTTTGGATTGTTTAAGATAAGTTTTAACTCTGAAATATCCAGGGAGGCGACTTTGCTGGGCTAGATTTGCGCATTATGACATAACGGTTGACGCGCCCTTAATTTAATTTAAGTTGACAAACACACCTGCATTAACTCATCAACTTTCAATTATCACAGGCGGCGCAATTTGACCTAACCGGTTGAAGCGCCCTAGTTTCTCACGTCGTCGTCGGTGGACTCACTTTTCTAATTTCTGACAACAATACCATCACAACAGCGTCGTAGTCACCTACAATATAACCTCATACGAGGTTCTAATGTACGTTCGTACTTTTAGTACAACGTTTACATGTTGTCCATAGATCAAGATGAATTGCCTTGTTCATACTCACAAATGTGATTCCTTTCCTCGATTATGATTTGGTTTTCAAATTTAGGTTTCGATTGGACATACATAATTTTGAAATATATCGACCAAAAATTTATATTTTGATTGGACTTTGAGGACCTCAATAAAAATATGACAAATAGAATAAGAGGTTTATACGAGAAAAAGAATTTGAAGATTTAATGAAAGCCTATGTCCAAAGAGGGAAACAGAAAAAGACCATGTTGAGATTACTTCAACGAGGCCTAACTCGAAATGTATGAATGTACTGCAATCTAGATGACGAGACTAAGCACCTAAGCATAATAAGCGCCTAGCAAGGACCTGCTAGTAAGCTAGTAAGAGCGGAGTATATAACACCACGAAACTAGAGGCGAGCTCTGGTATATGCCGTCGGGCACCTTGCCCTCTTCCCTTGACTACACTGTCTGGGCCCGGGGTAGAATTTGGCCCAGAGCATGGCTCTGCTAATCGTAAAAGGCGATTCAAGAGAAAAAGTCCACCTTGCAAACATCAGTTAAGGGTAGAATTTTACTCATCGAAAATAGAGGCGAGCTCTGGCAATCGTCGTCGCGGACCTTGCCCCCTTCCTTTGACGACTCCTCGACGACGATGACGAGAATGACACCACGAACGATGACGAAGACAATGACGACCGCGACGTGAATACCCCCTTTCCTTCCCTTACCCGTAGCTGGTTCTGACCAGCATAGACCCCTCCTCCCTCTAGGTTAGAGTGGTGCATTATGACCTAACGGTTGACGCGCTCTTAATCCAAACAAAGCAACTATTCTATTGATTACTGGCCCGGGGAAGAATGGCCCCAGAGCATGGGTCTGCTAATCGTAAAGGGCGATTAAAGATTACTTGGCACCCTTCCCTTGACGACGACGACGACGACGACGACTACGACGACGACAATGACACCACGAACGATGGTAAAAACAATGACGACCGCTACGTGGGACCCCGCCCCCCTTCCACCCTTTACCCGTGGCGGGTTCTGACCAGCATGGGCGCCGTCTCCCCATATCCCCTAGACTAGAGAGGTGCATTATGACCTAACGGTTGACGCGTCCTTAATCCAAATAAAAAATCTCAAACATCAGCTAGTAAGAGAAGAGAATTTTACTCCCCGAAACTAGAGGCGAGCTCTGGTAATTATCATTGGGGACACCTCCCCCTTCCCTTGACGACGATGACGACAATGACACCTAGAAACGATGACGAAGACAATGACGACCACGAGTGAGAACCCCCTTTCCTCCCCTTACCCGTGGCTGGTTCTGACCAGCATTGGGCCCCTTCTCCCCCCGTCCCCCAGGCAAGAGTGGTGCATCATGACCTATCGGTTGACGCGTCCTTAATTAAAAAAAAAAAACTCTGGCTACGTTGACACGTGGAAATAGAGGAACATGAAGGCGCACGACTCTGATTCAGGAGGTCCGGGGTTCAAATCCCGTCTAGGCCGGTAATAATGACTTACAGTTTGTCTCACCATATCTTGAGCCCGGCTTTTTAGGGTTCAAAGAAACTAGGATGTCGCCTGCGCTATTATGAAAGGTTGTAAACCCGTCCAAATTTGACGGGAAGGATGGACCTCTCCGTAATAACAAAGTACAATCACGTCCTATGAAAGTTGGTTGCAACCTCCCGAGTATCGAAAACCACTTGTAAGTAAGCCTGGCTTTAGTGGTTTACTCTTCTTGCTGCGCCTACACTACTAGAATGCCGCGCAAGATCAACGTTTCAATTACACTCGCTCCATCAATATCATCCCCATACATGATATAGGGCCAAGGTCGCACTGGACGTGACTTTACTTTACTGCTCTGCGAAGTCCACTTCAGCTGTCAAACTGTGATACGTTTACAATGTGACCACCACGGCCTGCGCTCTTTAACCCACAAAAACGCCGGGCTCAGGATATGATGAGACAAACTGTAGAGCTTTTCATAAGCTTTTTATCAGTTTAGCTGTTGTTAATGCGAAATCAAGAGATTGAGTCCTCTTAAAAGGCCATCGGACATCCCTTTCACAATTGTCCTAACTCTTATACACTATATAAAATGCGTCATGCTTGGCACCCTTGGCAAATTTCCTACCGGAAATGTATTTTCATTATATATATATATATATATATAATCAGAACCAACCACGGTAGGGGGAGGAAAGGGAAGTTCTTACGTCGTGGTTGTCAACGTCTTTTTTACCGTTCGTGTTGTCATGGACATCGTCGTCGGGGATGTCGTCAAGGTAAGCGGGAGATTGAAGTCCCCGACGTCGACCGCCAGAGCTCGCCTTTAGTTTTAAGGAGAGCTCCCCTTATTGCCAGCTGATATTTGCGAGATGGACTTGATATATATATGATGATTAACCTTGGTTTTATAGTAGGCGACTATAACGCTGTTATGTTAGTACTTAAGACAGAAATTAAAAAAGTGACGACACCGGGATCGAACCCCTTTTTTAAATTTCTGTCTAAAGTACTCACATATGTAGATATATATATATGAAAAACTTCTATCATATGATAACGGCTACAAACATTCTACTTTTCTCATTCTTAGTAATTAATTTAACAAAATTTAATTGTTATCATACACATTTTCATTCTATTTTTATTTCCATTCAAATATTTTTTATATTTATTTAAATTTTGCTTTTAAACTATCATAACTATATTTATACACTTACTTTTACACACTTAGAGAACAACATAGTCATCAACCATAGATATCTAAACTCGGGCAGTCTCAAAATCCAAAAACATGATTTGAGGAAATTTGCACCCACATTTAAAATGGCGGCCCTTCCACCCACAAATCCAGCACCTAAAAAAATAAACCACTGAAAAACTTCCCATCAACGATGCTAGCTCACGATCCACCTGCACAGCCAATCTCTCCGGTAATCCTGATGGCTAACCAAGGAACCTTCTGTAAGCCTAGAAGAGTCGCCCACCTGGCCTATCGCAACGTCGTCTCTATCCAATCCCGATGTGACTACCATCATTTTCTGCAGCCAATCCTAACGCTGCAGGCACAACGTCTCCAGTTGATCCAGTCCTATTTGCTATGACACCCGGGCTACTAAATAAAGGGATATGGACCAGGTATCAGAATCATCTGTCTTAAAGCTTCCATCCCACTCTAAAAAGATGCTTCAGTTAGACCCCTCAGCCCCTGGTTCCCCAAGGACCCTGCTGCTGGTTTAGACCAGCCTTCCAGCCTAAAATATCTACCCGAAATGCATTTTCAGCCTGAAGACTGGACAAACAAAATCAGCCCAGCCGGATGTAGACAACCCTCAGGCAGATCCAAACAACAAATTACTCCTATTTTGACTTCCCGTAAAACAAAAAAGATAACCACCACGTAGAACCATTCCGTCCCGATTATCTAAAACAAAAAAAAAAAAATTCATACCTTCCTCAAATTTTCAATTAATCAAAAGGGTCTCAAGACCACCATAACCTCCCTCCGTAGACCAACACATTCAAATCTCAAAATCCTAAATTCACAAAGACTGATCTAACAAATACTGACCTAATCAATACTCGCATGTAACATCACAAAGGCACTCCCTAGCATAATGCCCCCCTTTAACATTCGATCTATAAAAAATTAAGTTGATGAAGTAGAAGTGTTCCTTGATATTCAGTCGCCAGACATATTCTGTTTTTCGGAACACTGGTTGTCTGCCTCGGAAGCCAAAAAACTTCCAATTCCCCATACTGTACTTCCAGCATTTACAGTAGAACCTCTCCATTTGGCGGGGTTGCAATATTTGCAAAATCATGGCTTCATACAATCCTTTTTCCCAAAGGCATTCATGATAATTGCATTGAAAAGTGTTTGAGTGTACGGGAAATCTTGGGAGAGGAGTTAAATAGAAGTGATTCCTCTCAGTTTATAGACCACCCTCTACTAGCATCTCACAATTTATTGACAATCTAGAAGAAAACTCTTATCCGAGTTACCAAACTTCATCCAAATGCAGAGTTAGGGGTCTGCGGTGACTTCAATATTGATCTTCTTAAACCATCAATAATACTGTTCTTTACCAAGACATTCTAAACTCCTTTGGTCTAATAGCGTCAGTATTCACTCCAACACGTACAACTTCTACCACCTCAAACTCTTATAAAACAATATATTCACCACGTTCAATTTAGGACACCTTCAAGGGGAAACTTTACTAGTAACTCGTGTTTTATCAGACCATTTTGCACTCTTCTTTAAATTCGAATCTTCAATAAACTGGAGTGGTCCAAGCTGGGACTCTAAAACGAAAATTTAATGAAAGAAATACTTTAAAATTTCCTTGAACTCCTTCAAGATGAGATCTGGGTTGCTGCTCAAAATATATATACTGGAAATGAGTGTTTTGATGCATTCCATTCACAATATGTGTATCTCTATAACAAAGCCTTTCCAGTTACAGATGTAATACTATTAAACCATTTAAAATCAAAGAAATGGATTACAAACTGAGATTCGCTCAGCATCTGCCGACCTCAGAAACCTACATGCACTATTTAAGAGAAAACCACTTGACCTTATTCATAAAGGCAATTACAATCGTTTTAAAAAATCTTCACTCTAGAAATATTAAAATAGCCAAAAAAGAAAATTTAACGATAGCATTATTTTATCTTCCACAAATAAATCTAGGGCATCCGGGAAACATTATCAGATCAGAGACATCATCATCTACTTCACCCTATAAACATGGCAATTGCGGTTGAGGGGAAAATGATCGATAATCCTTTTGAGTTGCTAATAGATTCAACGTGTTCTTTAAAGAAATTAGTGCTAACCTCTTTTAAAAACTCCTATTGTGTCTGATATATTGAGACCAATCAAATCATTCTTTTTATATCCAACAAATCATACAAAAATTTTGCAAACTAATGAAGAAAGTAGCTCCTAAGTACTCGTGCGGACATGATGGCTTACCTAGTGCCATCCTAGTGAAATCAATTAAACTCATTGCATTGCCTCTATCCAACATTAAAACATGTCGTTCAAAAACTGGCACTTTCCCCACAATTTTGAAGCAATCAACAATCGTCCCTATACACAAAAAAGGAAAGAAGGATATTTTAGATAACAAATCCCCCAAATCTCTTTACTCTCGTCGTTTTCAAAAAATTTTTGAAACTCGTAATGTAAAAATCGACCTTACCTCCTATCTCAATAAATATCACATTCTAGATGACAGTCAGCATGGCTTCCGTTCTGGGAAATCTACGAACGACAGCTATTTTTTTTTCATATCTTCATCGCTTTACTCTGCTTTAGACATAGGAAAATCAAGCCATTGGGCTCTTTTTTGATATGAGAAAAGCTTTTTTTAACAATCGATCATGGAATTCTCCTCAAAACACTACATTCCTTAGGCCCTTATCGGCCCTGCACACAGTTGGATAACGTCATTTCTCACTAACCGCAAAAACGGTAAAAAAAAAAATGTCATCGAATCACCCCATTCTCAATATCTGACCCCCCCCAATAACTAGTGGTGTCCCCCAAGGGTTAAACGCTTGCCCTCTATTTTTATAATATTTTATTAACAGTCTTTCCCGAACTTCTTACATGAAATTTCCAGGACATTGTAAATCTTTCCTCCCTTATATGTGATGAATCACTCCTCTCATAAACCCCCAAAAATGTAAATTCATGTTGCTAACATCAGCTGCCCAAAATTTTCAAGTATCACAAATATCATCATCTGTAATCTAGTTTGACTGGCTATCCAAAAGATAAAAACAATTTCTTAAATTTTCATACTAATGCATCGCAATACCCCTTAAGCCCCCTTATTCGTCGGATGGTAAGAGTATAGCAAGGCAACCTACTGCAAAAATTTTTAGGCTTACTGTGTGAGTCCCTTGACTGGCTTTCCACATATCCAAAACATTGCACCGCGTCTTTCTAAGTGGTTGTTTTTTATCTTCGAAGGCTAAAACTTCTTGTGAGCCCTTCTACGTTACTCATGGTATATCATTTATACATTCAGTCAATTATTCATATGCAGTTCTATTTTGGGGCATCTCAAGTCATGCTACGAATTTCATAATAAAAAAGGGCGGTGAGATAATCGCCCCTATTAAACAAAGGGGACATTCTGTAAGACACATTTCAATAATCTTCATAAAATTGACTCTTACATCCGAATTAATTTTTTTCACTTCCACATTTGCACACTCTCATCCTAAATGTTTTAACAAATGCAATAAACCACTCTCATAAAAAAGCCCACTAACTCTAACATATTTTATTCTAAATTTTCAAACATCACTATTTAAAACAGTCCCAAATACCTCGTAGTAAATTTACAATAAATTTCCACAACCATCAAAAAGATACTCCACATCATTTTTGAATAAAATTATAATCTTTTCTCATTCATAACCCTTTTTTCCTTAAAGGAATTTTTATTTAAAATTGAATTCAAACTAACATTTTGTGTCCATCTTCCTTCTTGTCATTACATACGTATGTATGTTTATCTTATTATTCTTATTTAAATTTTTCTCTTAATATTTTATTTTATTATATTTATATTCTAAAATTTTAATTACTGTGCTAGTTATTCATCCCTCCTTCAGGAGAGGGTATATTTACTATGTAGAATCTGTGAATAAGAAGAAAAGAAATGAAAAAGAAATGAATGAAATGAAATGAAATGAAAAAGAAATGAAATGAAATGAAATGAAATGAAATGAAATGAAATGATTTTGAAGAATGAATGAGATGAAAGAAATAAATGGCAAAAAATGATTATATGATAAGAAATTTAGAATAATTTGAGTTAAAACCAGTTGCTTCCATACCTACACGGGGACTAGAAATTGAAACGCCAATCACTCCATTTAATTTCATTTACGTTTTAATTGCTTTTTTGCAAGAAGTATCTTAACTGGGTGTTTTGATATGGTAAGCTTGTCAGCATGGGTTGAACAACGGAAACCAATTAAAAAGGTTATTTCTAGGAATTAGTAATCATTTAATGTTAAAGCTAAATATGCTCACCCTGCAACCCGGTGAACTGAGAACTATTTGCTAAAATCGTTCTTTAAACCATTACTTCGATTTTAACGGGGGAATTTCAAAATGGCTTCCATTTCAGGGTGGACCACTCCCTACTGCTATCTACCCACTATGGGTTAATATCTAAACATAAAACACACATTAATATCGTTTATAAATTTCAACTTACGGCGGGTTCTTGACCCAACCCGTTGAAGGCCCTGTCTCTCCAAACCCTCGTGCTTACGGGTGATAGTGGGTAAACTGGCCCGACCCGCCCCTAATCGTTACAAGCGATTCAAAAAAAAGTTTTACCTGCAAACATTTGCAAGAGGGGAAATTTTTACCTCCAAATTTTTCAAATTTTGCGAGCTCTCCCCGCTGGGACACCCTTTTCCAGACGACACGGGGGTATCCGGCAGTGACAATAAAACAGAACATATAAAAACATGAAAGGAAACGAGTTTTGAATAAATTTCCCCTTTCCCCTGGGGGTTTCCCCCTGTCCCCCTTAAAAAAAAAAAAAAAAAAAAAAAAAAAAAAAAAAAAAAAAAAAAAAAAAAAAAAAAAAAAAAAAAAAAGGGGGGGGGGGGGGGGGGGGGGGGGGGGGGGGGGGGGGGCCTCTGGTCTCAAAAAAGGAAAACCAAAAGGGAACTAAAACCGGGCTCCCCAAAAAAAAGGTTTTCAATTTTAAGGGTTTTTTTGAAGGCTAGGGGGGTCTGGGGTAACAAAACCCCCGGGGGGGGGGGGCCCTAAACTTTCCCCTTCACAGGGCGGTTTGCAATATGACTAAAAAACAAATTGAAGCGCCCTAGTCTCTTTCACACCCGTCGTTTTTCTTGGGGCCGGTGGGATTTAGTCGCGGGGGGTGGGGAACTGGCCCAGAGCCTGGCTCTGCTAATCGTTCAAGGCGATTCAAGAGGAAAAAGTCTACCTCGCAAACATCAGCAAGAGGGAAGTATTTTATACTCTCCAAAAACTATGGGCGAGAGCTCTGGCCCATCGGCGTCGGGGACACCTCCTCTTCCCCAGACGACCTATCCGACGCCCGATGACAATAACAAAACGAACGATGATAAAAGCGATAAACGAGGGGGGAACCGCGACGTGTGGAATCACCCCTTCCTCCCCTTACCCGTGGCTGGTTTCCGAACACCTTACCCCCCTCCTCCCATATCACCCTCTCGACTAGAGTGGGGGGCATTATGACCTAACGGTTGACGCGGTCCTCTAATAAAAAATAAAAAAGACAGAACTTTTGGAACATGTTCTGTCTGTTCTTGAACAGGGGGGTTTCTGGAGAGAGAAAATCACCACTTCGAACACTTGTTTTTCTTACAACTTATCGACCATTTTCATGCTCAGACAGTTCCAAACAGTTCCGGACGGACAAATAAAAAAAAACCTCATGAGTTCATTGAAGGCAACAAAATATGAAATCAATTTTGTAGTGGATATTTCAGTGTTCGAAGCTAGGGGGCGACCTCTGGTCTACGACAAAAAGGAACTAAGCTCTACGTCAATAAGTCTGAAGCTAGATCTGTACAAACAGGAGGTCCAGGGTTCGATTCCCGCTAAAGACAGAAATTAGTAAACTTCTGACGTGGAATTAAGTCGATCAGTTCTTGGCTTAGGAATTGGTTACGGTGTAAATTGGGAGCCGTCCTAGCAACGCGGCCACATAATCTGAATCTGAATCGGCCCTGTTGATTCTGGCTTTGATCCGCGGTCCGGGGGCCAACGTCCATTAAGGGTTGGCGGTGCCACATTCGAAAATCGAAAATTTTATTACTGTATCGTTAGTGCTAGGGTTAGTGCTGGATAGTGCCGTAAATCCCGTTGATAGTTGGGCCTCGTTTCCGTGTCAAATCAAAATACAAAAAGACACACCCAAACTTAATGCTAGCAGTGCCACATTCGAAAATTCGAAAAGTTTTTTACTGGTATCGATAGTGCTAGGGTTAGTGCTGGATAGTGCCGTAAGTCCCGATGGATAGTTGCTGGCATATTTTCCATTTACAATGGCTGTCCAAAAATTTTAGTGCTAGCAGTTGCCACATTCAAAATTCGATAATTAACTGGTATCGAAAGTGCTACTATAGTGGCTGGGATAGTCCCGTAAGTCCTGGTGATAGTGCTGGCTTATTTCCGCAACAATAACTGTCCAAACAGTCATGCTAGCTGGGCCACATTTGATATATATCTACTCATATAAAAAAATCCTTTTTTTGACGATTACTTGAAATAAATTCCAAGTTGCCTAACGAAGTAACACAACACAAAATGAAAATTTGACAATTTTAACCTTGCTAAATTCTGGCTCCATGCTATGCTATATTTAATCCTGTCAAATAAGAATTTTTGGAGGAAATAAATTGCGATGTCGCTGAATTTTTTCAGAAAACCTTCTCATATAATATTATCAACATACTAAAACTCCCCTACCAATGGGGGACTAGAGCTTCGGCCGCCATATTGGAAAAATGGGCGTTTCAAAAAAGTGTTGGTTATCGAAAACCTTCAAAAATTGGGTTTGGAGATAGACAAAATTTTGCCACTGGCAAAATATTCACCATTCAATTCCCTACAAATCAGGTGTTTTCTTTATTTTTTGGTAGGGGCAAGGGTTATGCCCACAAAATCGTGGTTTATCTGGTTGCTTTTTGGGGAGTACCAGCTGATTTCATAATTTTCACGGCCCAGCATCAAACAATACCCGGTAAATCCGTAATAGTCTGTGGAACAAGCTGCTAAAACTATAGGAACATTTCAAATCCGGAAACCAGCACCAAAATTCAGGAGCAGGTTAAAGACATATTTTAGAATGTTATTTTCACGGGGGACACACATGGTAGCAATAAGTCACCTGTCATGGCGTCCACAGATGGCCGCCAAATAATTCTTAAAATTGCTGTAACTCCAAAAAGTAATCATCAGATTTGGATAAAAACTAGGTTTTTGTTTTATTTGGTTTTTAATGCTCTACAAACATGTCACAAGGAAAGTTTACCGTAAATACAATATTTTTTTAATTATATTTATATATTATTACAATGCATTGCAATTATAGCACTTTTTGGTGTATATGTAATTTATTTATTACGTAGAATTCGCTATATTGTCATAAAAAATTCAGGACTATACTAAAAAAAACGCCCAATAAATCCAAAATTTAAAGTCCCGAAAACGAAATTTTTGTAACTTTTGATTAATTAATTAATTAAATTAAGCATTAATTAACCCCAAATTTAAAATTTTTCTTATTCACTTACCAAAAGTCACGTAGTGTATCACACAAGAACAATATGACACATTGAAAAAAAAAAAAAATATTATTTCTAAAATGATTTCCAATCACGTTCCTAGAAATTAAAATTAATTCAATTAATTAAAAATAATGAAAATTTTATCTCAATTAATTTTGTAAAATTAACACTATGTGGTCGACCTTGGAATCATTTTAAAGCTATTTTTTTAGGCGAAAAAAATGTAATAAAAAAAATTAAAAATTAAATTAATTAAAATCCCCCGAATTTTTTTACATTTAAGTTAAATTATCCCACTTTTTGACATATGTATTGTTTAGGGGTATACCTAAAAACTCAAGCGATCATCATAAAAATATACTACTTTACTGACATAAATCCCAATGAATCTGAATTGTCATGTCCCGGAACAAAATTTCCTATAACTTACCGATTAAATTAAGAAATTTAAGTGAAGAATTTTCTTATATCTCAATAATTGTTATTGTCCTCAATTAACACATAACAAAATGTCAACAGAAGTAATCAAATATAAACAATGCAAGTGTAATTTTAAAAATTAAAGTCCCCCAAAAATTTAAATTCATGCTTTCTTTTCTGTTCATTGAATTTCACACAAAATTATTTTCCTGTAAAAAAAAAGCATTGCAAATGGTTTCCCAGTGGTGGCTGTGTTAATTTTACACAAACACATGGTGATTATATCAATTAATTTAATTAAATTTTTTAATTCAATTAACGGGGAAGTAGCATGAACTTCATTTTGGGACTATATTTTTTTTAATTATACCTTTGCATTGTTTATTTTTGATACTTCGGTTGGCATTTTGTATGTGTTAATTGAGTGACAATAAAAAATTATTGAGATATAAGTAATTCTTAACTTGATTTCTTAATTAATCGGTAAGTTATAGGAATTTTGTTCCGGAACATGGACAATTCGGATTCATTGGGATTATGTCAGTAAAGTAGTATATTTTTTTTGACGATCGTCGAGTTTTAGGTATACATAACAATACATATGTCAAAGTGGGATAATTTAACTAAAATGTTAAATTTAATTCGGTGATTAATTAATTTAATAAAATAAATTATTTTATTTACGTTTATTCCGCCTTCAAACTAGCTTTAAAATGATTCCCAAGGTTTGACCACATTGTGTTAATTTTACAAATAAATTGAGATTATTGTCATTATTTTTAATTAAGAATTAATTTTTGGAAATAATATTTTTTGGTTCATTGTGGTCATATTGTTTTTTTGTGGGAAAACACTACGTGATTTGGTAAGTGGAATAAGAAACTTTTAATTGGGATTTTAATTAATGCTTAATTTAATTAATTAATTAATCATAAAGTTAAAAGGAATTTCGTTCCCAAGACTTTAAATTTGGATTATCGGCATTATTTTTAGTATAGTCCTGAAATTTTATGACAATCTAGCGAATTCTACGTATAAAAAAATTTAATATACACCAAAAAGTGCTATAATTGCAAATACTTGTAATAATATATAAATATAATTAAAACTATTGTATTTACGGTAAACTTTCCATTGACATTTTTGTTAGAGCATTAAAAAACCCAAATAAAACAAAACCTAGTTTATCCAAATCTGATGATTACTTCTCGAGTCACACAATTTTAAGAATTATTCGGCCGGCCATCTTGTGGACGCCATGACAGGTGACTTATTTGCTTTCCATGCGTGTCCCCCGTGAAAATAACAATTCTAAAATACTTTTTTTTACCTGCTCCCAAATTTTGGGTTGCTGGTTTTTCCGGATTTGAAATGTTATTACGCTTGTTCCACTAACTATAAGTAATCGATTGAAATACAAAAGGACTTTTGTACGGGGTTCATGAAAGCTTCAAATTTGTATTTTAGGAAATCAGGACTGCGGAATCGGATTTTGCATTTACCCCGGGAAATTTTCGTTTTTTCCATTGTTGGCATTTCTTCAAAAATGCCATATTTACTGTCCATTATTAAGCACTAAAATATCATTGGAGGAAAAATTCTTTCAACGCACATTGAATGACGCAAATAATGATCCGATTACAAACCAATGTTTAAAATCCAAAAATTGCTGCCAATTCCTAATATTTTACAATAAGAATACTGTTTTAGTGCTTTTTTTTACACTCTTTTTGTTACATCATTAAAATTTGATGTTGTGGATTTAGGAATTATCAGCCATTTTTGGATTAAAAACTTTAGTTGTACCTCATCGCTATTTACGTCATTTCAATGTGCTAGAAAGAAATTTTTCCTCCAATTTCTAATTTTGTGCCTTAATAATGGCGCGTCAAATTGGCATTTTTGAGGAAATGCCATCAATGGAAAAAAACAAATTCCGGGTAAAATGCAAAATCTGATTTCGTAGACCTGATTTTTTTAAAATACTAATTGGAAACTTTCATGAACCCCGCAACAAAAGTTTATTTTGTATTTCAATTGATTACTTACGGATTTACCGGGCATTGTTTGATGCTGGGGCGTGAAAATTAGTAAATTTAGCCGTTACTTCAATAAGCAACACATAAAAACCCCGATTTTGGTGAACTTAACCTTTGCCCCTACCAAAAAAATATAGAAGACACCCCTTTTTTTTTTTGGGAATTGAATGGGGAATATTTTTTGTGATTGGCAACATTTTGTCTATCTCAAAACCAATTTGGAGGTATTTATTAACCAACGCATTTTAGCCGCCATTTTCCAATATGGCGCCGAAAATCCAGTGTTTATTGTAGGGGAATTTTAGTATGTTGATAAGTATCATATAATGAAGGTCTCTGCAAAAATTCAGCGACATCGCAATTTTTTTCCTCTAAAAAAGTTAATATAAAGATCTTATTTGAAAAGGATCTTAAGAAAATAAAGTTTTAGAATAAAATTCGAGCATAATAGAATAGTTTATTATGCAACAAAAAATATCAATTATAAATATTACAAAAGAGTGGAGACAAAATTTTCACAATACAATGTTACTGAGGAAAAAAAGATGAAGAAGAAGAAAGAAGAAGAAGAAGAAGAAGAAGAAGAAAAAGAAGAAGAAGAAGAAGAAGAAGAAGAAGAAGAAGAAAGAGAAGAGAAGAAGAAGAAGAGAAGAAGAAGAAGAAGAAGAAAGAGAAGAAGAAAAAAAAAAAGAAAAAAGGAAAAAAAAAAGAAATGAAACTGAGGAAAAGAAAAAGGTATTTTTCTAGTCAAAAACAAATTTTAAAATGTAAACAAAATA
>JAMZAV010005573.1:0-35498 GCA_024449915.1 Sweltsa coloradensis
GAGGGGCAAAGGGGGACTAGGCTAGGCCTTTTAACGATGGGCCCTAGGCTGGGAGGTTCCAATAGGGGCCTATGCTTAATGCCCCCTTAAAAAAGACTGGGCCTCCCTGCCCCCAAAGGGTCATAAAAAACGGGTAAGTTGATAAGTTCTTTAGGTGGCCCTATTCCCCCTTATCAGTGTATGAAAAATTTTTAGTATTGGACAATTTTGGTGCAGACTTCCACGAATATGCCAAATATGTGAGGTAAGTGGCAATTTTTTGCTGTTTTGTGATTTATTATTTCAGAGAGCGTTGTACCGGCTTCCTACGAGGTTGAGCTACTGGAAAAAGCGCAATGGATGCCCCCAAGGAAAAAAGTGTCGCTGGCCAGGAAAAGGGGCAATCTGAACCCGTTTGTCTAATTATAAAAAGGTACTCCTGACAAATGGCAAACGGTTTTCCAGTGTGGAACAAAGCTTTTTCCCTCTATGCTTTTGGGCGCGAGGTAAGCGGGGGGCAAATTTTTAAAGTTAGTTTAGGCCTAATTTTAAAAACCATCCCCAAAATTTTAGTTTTTCTTTTTTTGGGTAGGCCTCCCCTAGCCTACGGCTACCAAAAATTTAAATTTTTTTTTTTAAAAAAAAATAGGCTTCCCTACAAAATTACTCGCACCCTGTTTGTTGCGACCGGATTTAATTAATGGAGCAAATATAATACTTTATTAATAATTTTTCACATCCTTTTATAGTAGGTAATTTTAATTTGTAGGCCTATTTGATATTTTGGAAGTTTTTTACTACACGTGTTATATTTAGTTTTTGTAGGCCTAAATTTTTTCCTATTTTTATAAAAATATTTTTATAAAATACTAATATTATTTTGTCCTTTAAATTTAAAGTTACACAACAAGCAGGGTATTTATTTAGGCGCCCATAATAATTTCATTAGTGAACACTTTTTAATACAGGATTTTTCGTTTTAAAATACTAAATACATCAACTACAATTTGTTAGCCCATGTCTAGAAGCCACCCAAACGGATAGGTGTTTTGTAGATTAATTTTCCCTACCGTATTCTGAGAGTGTAGTCTCTGAGGTACACCCCACCCTATCTTGTTGTGTGGTATTGGCAAATTTAAATTAAATTACTATGCAAAGAATTCCGGGGGGATCGGAAGCTTTAAAATTGAACATCAGAAAACTCTACTTTTTAAATTTTAACCCCATGTTTTTAGGTTTGGAAAAATATCAAAACAATTTTTCCAAAAAAATAAGAAAAAAACAATGATGGATTTAAAAGATAATTTAAACCATAAATTTTAATTTTTTTGTTATTTTGAGAAGCTATGCATTTTGACGTGTTTTAAAGGAAATTGTTTTTTTTCTTTTTTCACGTTTAAATAACCTGTGTTGTCCCTTTCAGATTGAAAATGTGAATAGGTACTTTAGGGGGAAGGGAAGTGGCCAAAGGGCCTTTCACCTGTTCCAATGTCACGCATTTCTGACAAACGGTGGGCGTACTTGTGGGAGTCCCACGACTTCTCGGAGCGGGCCCCGCAAATATCGGAGCAAAACCACCTGGTCTAAACCCTGGAACAAACAGACAAAAGAAGTGGCCAAAGAAAACCCCTTTGTTGGCTCGTTTGAGGGGCCCACAGTTTCGTTACTTTCCCTTTTCCCAGGATGCTGTTGAGACATTAACTGTGGCAAGGACGTTTTTTGTATCCTATCCAACAAGTCTTCACTAACAATTTTCTAACTTTAATTACAGCTTAAAACTTAAGTTAGAACTAAATAAGCTTGAGGAAAAAGGTTTAAGAAAATGGTAAGTGCAACAGTGGCTTGTGCATTCAATAGGGACGGCTACCAGTTCCAAATATTGGTGCGGTTGTTCAGAATCAGTAAATATTCACTTAAAAACACCATCACCGTAGTTTATAACAATCCAAATTAAATATGTTCTATTCCACAGAGGTACAATTTTACGTTTACTCTGTCCGTCTTTTTTATTGTGAAACTATGTATGGCCACAATCTTCTAAATAAAGAAGTAAAATTCTCTGCTCGGCCAGTCACCAGTTAAGCACGGCGCGCACCAGAACGACTCGGCTCGGTTTCGTCGACAGAGGGGTGTGAGTAATCGCTTCGGTATCGTCCAAAGTGCCGCGCACCATACGCTCGACTCGGCACCGCGCGGACTCAGGTGCTACACTCGGTTCACCAGTTCCATTATGTTTCTCGACCTCATAGTAGGACAATTCTTATAAGCGGTGCTCTCTTTAATTGGAACTGTCTTCTACCCCGTCCGGCTGTTCGGCCAAGTTGCTTGCTCGAGCAATCGAGGATGAACGAAACCGAGCGAAAGAGGGGAAAATACACATGTACCGGCCGGAGCAATCAAAGTGCGCGGTGTCTCATATGATTTAGTGCATTTCAATTCGACGCAGAATGCCGTTTCTGGCAGGAGCCGAGCCGAGTCGTTCTGGTGCGCGCCGTGCTTAAGTGTTAAAAACAATAGTCAATTGTACACATTTCTTTAGGCCTATAATTGTTACCATAAAACCATTAATCATTAAAATGTAAATTTGCAAATGTTTTATCTACAAGTAAGATAATCAGCAAAAGTGTTGCTAAAATAAGCACACGGTTATTGGTTGCAGGGTTATGAGAATGATGTATTGTTCTGTTTTTCCTGCCATTATTATGTGTAGCTCACTTTTGTGAATGAAATATTATATAAATAATAAAAATACGAACATCTAATCAGAAATGGCCCTAAATATAGGCCTAGTAGAAAATAAAAAATTGTGAGACTTCCCTATTCCTTTTGTAAACCATTTATGTTTATGAATGATTAATTCCTAAAGTCTTTGCAAGTAAAGAACGATCCCAGGTATCAAGAAATTTCCCCTCCTCGTTACCACCTCCACTCGGCACGGGTGACAGTGCTTGCGAGGTGTTGGAATGCGGTAGGCTGCATGACCCATTCATCCAGGTGTCATTGTTAAGAAAGCAATTTTTTGATGTAGCTAAAATGTTTTAATTTCTCACTTATTTTCAAATATATGGAATAATCATGTAAAATTAATATAAAATAAACTTTGTATTTTTAAAATAGCATGAAAACTGCCGTAATTAGAGTAAGTTGTAACTTCATGGTTACGATCAGAATAATTACGGCAGGCAATAATTATGGCAGTTTTCAAGCTATTTTAAAAATACAAAGTTTATTTTATATTAATTTTACGTGATTATTCCATATATTAGAAAATAAATGAGAAATGATAACATTTTAACTACTTAAAAAATTGCGTTCTTAACAATGACACCTGGATGAATGAGTCTTGCGGCCTACCGCATTCCAAACACCTCGCAAGCACTGTCACCCGTGCCGAGTGGAAGTGGTAACGAGGAGGGGAAATTTTTGATACCTGGGATCGTTCTTTACTTGCAAAGGACTTTAGGGATGGGAAAAAGCGTTTCATTTCGTAAACGTTAAACCCCTTGAACGAATCGCGTTTAAACGTTCTAAACCCTATTTTCTAAAAAAATAGTTTTTTTAAAAATTTAGGCTGGCAGTGGCCTAGTTTTTTTTTACAAAAATCGTAATTTTGTAGGCCTACTTATGACCGTCCGACAAATAATTAACAACGGTTTTTATTCTCACACTGCATTTAATGACCCGGCACTTCCACCATGTGTAACAGACAAGATGTCTTAATACAGCCTGGGACCCGGACCTCCACCAAAATTGAGCATTTTTAGAAAATTATCGGCCTAATCTGTTAGCCCGTGTTTGTGTAGGCTCCAAAAGTGATAACAAATAACATTTCATTAAATTTTTTTTTTTTTTTTTTTTTTTACTAAATGTTTTGCGAATTTAATAACCTCTTCCCGTCCACTTCACGTTTTTACGTCCCATCCTATTAATTCCCCTATTTTAGCCAGTTCCCATAAATCGTTTCCTACTCTTTCTGTACTTTATTTTTTTAGTCCTCTCAGTAAAATTTAAACAGTTTTAAAGAGATAAACAGGTTGATTGTTTGTATAAAATATTTTTGTTTTAACATTTTGTAGTGCATACAGTACTAGTAGTACCGGTAGTCCTAGTGTGTAGTAATTTGTCATATGTATAATAATTTGTTGTAGCAACTTACATACCGGTATTTTAAAGATGCAAAACCCCGCCTATAATAAAGTCGTTTCAATATTACCGTCTTGTGCCGAATATAGGACGAACCTGAATATAACCAACCCCCTAACTTTTTTTGTTGAAATATTAAAAAAAAAAAAATTAATGCATTTAAGTAGGCCTATATATATGCATATTTAGACACCTAAGCTGGTAAGAGACTTAAATAATGAAAAAGGGGTAGGCTTATATTCAGGACTATATATAGTAATTATTGAGTAATTAGTAATTTATAATGCCACATATTTCTAATTTACTTTTCTAACGGTTTGTTCTTTGAATTAATTGTTTCAGATTGTGTACTCGCGGATCGCTCGAGTGTGCAAGAACGACAGTGGCGGTCAGCTTATGCTGAAAGACAATTGGACCACGTTTGTGAAAGCTCGCCTCAACTGCTCTATCCCTGGGGAGTATCCGTTCTACTTCGACGAGATCCAAGGCATGCAATACATTGCGGAAGAGGGCATGGTGTACGCCACATTCACCACACCCAGGTTAGCTGCCACTGGTTTTCTTTAGAATCTGTTGCTTTTCTGTTGACTTAAGACTTAAGAGACATGACTAATGAGTAATGACTGAAGATAGTCCACGGTTATTATATTACTGTACGTAGTGTGTTTGTGTCAATGGGGTTATTATAATATGTTTGACTAAGTTTTATGTGTTCATACAAATATTTTCCATCGAATCTCAGCAACACATACGATAGACCCTACTACTATAATAAAACGTAGAAGTTTCTTAATGGTATTGCAGTAATCTGTTAGCCTATGTACGTTCATTAAGTGCTAGGATGGGTTGGGGGGTGGGGGGATGGGTAGCTCTTAGTTGTGACTTGTGTTACCTACATTCACTATTTAATTAATTGCTAACTAGTACTTTATAGAAAACATTGTCTTGAAAGAGTGACAAATGTGTGAAGAAGATAAAATGGATTCCAACAGCTTACCTGAAGTAGTTGTACTAGGTAGTTTATTCATTAGACAATAAATACATGATATAAGTAGCCTAGAACTCAATTCTCTGTAAAGAGGAATAGTACAATATATTAACATAAATGTAGGCCTACTGTACAAAAAGAAATGAGCTAGGCCAAAAACTGTAGGTGTAGGTAACATGTAAGTTCATAAAAGTAGATAACTGATCCTAATAGGCTTACATGAGTATTGTTATAGCAGGCCTACATGCAAAAAATAAAATAAAAATATAGTGGATTAGGCAAGTGGCTTTGTTTTTTATTTGTATTGTTTTTGTATTTTATTGTTGTACCTTGCCTACCATGTATTACGTTACAAACTGGTAGAATAGAATCCCATCTCTTGATTACTCTTGCTATTGAAGTGGAGGAAGATATCTTCATTTGTTTTATATATTTTCAGTAATAGCATTCCCGGATCTGCAATCTGTTCCTTCAACATGTCCGCCATTGAATTGGCGTTCTCAGGCCCCTTCAAACACCAGGAGCACACTGGGTCGGCATGGGAACGCCACACGCCTCACCAGCGGAACATGGTGTGCCAGCCTGTACCTCACACTCGCACTCTGATCGACTCCTCGCGGTACCAGTTGATGGACAGTGCCGTTAGTCCGGCCACCTCACGGCCTCTGTACACGGGACAGCTGGAGACGCTCACATCCATAGCCGTAGACCGCACGGCTACCAAACTTCATAGGTCAATATTCTGATACCTACCTAATACCTAGATCTGATGTATTATAGGCCTGTTTGTCATGGATACCCGGCGTACATGATTCTCGGGTGTTGGAGAGGGTGATGTCTTGTTATATTTTGCCCAAAGTAGGCTGTGCCCTTCTCCATAGTATGCTATGTAGGCCTACTGTTGGCATGACATGATTTCATGACAAATTTAATATTTCCTCTACCACCTTGACTCACATCTAAAATTCTGAATTTTAAGATAGAGGTACTGGTATTGTAGTACCTACTTTCTAATCATTTTGGCAGAGATAAAAAAATATACGAAAAATGTAATAGGACTAGACCCTATAGCCTATAGGGTTCTAGTCCTATTACATTTTTCGTGCATTCGAGCATTTTATAGGCCTATAGGCTATAGGCCTATAAAATATTATTTGCTTTTTAATGTTGTAAATTTCAAAATATATCTGCATTTCCTCAGTGATCTACTAGGCTACTAAAACTGTTGCATGTGTTTAGTGTCTGATTAGTCCCTACTAATGATTGTTTAAGATGAAAGACTTGTTATGGATGTGCACACCTCACACTAGAAATATATATATATATAAAAATATAATTTATAATATAATATATAATATGTGCTGTGCTATGTGTGATTGCAGATCTGTTCACGTCATCTACGTTGCTACAGCGCAAGGCTACGTAAAGAAGATATCTGTTCTCCCCCGAACGCAGGAGACGTGCGTTATAGAGATTTGGAAACCGTATCCCGGAGATAATCCCGTTCCGATCAAGACAATCCACTATGTGAAAGACACGGACTCTGTGTACATTGGGACTGAGGACAGCGTCATGCGTATTCCCAGCCAGCACTGCAGCCGTCTGCAGAGTAAAGCACTCTGTTTAAATGCTATGGATCCCTACTGTGGGTAAGTAAATACGTGTTCCGTTTCTATTTACATTTTACTCTCATGGTTTTGTTCAATTCTTCAATTTATAATTTATTAATTTTATACCCTTCTTATAATTAATTAAGGGCTAACTCAGTTTATTAGGAGAGGTAAAGGAGAGCTAGAAGAAAAATAATTATGAAGCATCTTTCTAGAAGTTATCTTTTTATTACTGTTTTCATTATGCCCCAACCTTTAACATTATTTTCTATTCTACAAGGCTACCATAGTATTCATCTGACTTCAATCAAGATTCATGATTTTATCTAGGTACCCTGCATTGCTTATTCATTTTTATCAATCACAAACAGTAAAAGTTAGCACATCCAGAATTCCATCCTTGCCTTATCATAATTTACCAACGTAGTCTTATCATCACCAATACTCAACTGAGTGATCATGTCATATAATTTGTACATATTCAATCACCAAACAGTGGGTATGTATGTAAATAGGCATACTAACTGTAGAAAGGTGTCCATTTAAAGTGCCGTATCGTTTAGGCTTGTCATATATTTTATTTTATTAAAACTATTTTTTTTTTGCATATAAAACATAGTATGACACTTTAAATTTTTGTGGGTGTATTAAAGTTTGTCTGTGTGCCCTACAGATGGAATGAGTTGAAAGAGGCGTGCACTCCTGCCCCTAACCGAGACCCATTGTCAAATTACTGGTACCAGAGCGTTACAAAGTGCCCGGTCTTAACCGACCCTGTGGATGGAGGCTGGAGCAGTTGGTCGGCATCTTTCTCTTGTTCATACGTAGAACATGCGGCCACAGGAGATGAGTGCCAGTGCAGAACTAGACAGTGCAATAATCCATCGCCGCAGAACGGTGGCAAAGGTTGGTATTAGTAAGGGATGACATCGGGTAGTAAAATTCGGAACCGGTTTCCAGCACTCAAATTACCCGGGTACCCGGGTCCCGTTACGTCTTGATGTGTGGAAACGCTGTTTCCTAGGCCTACTAGTTGGTTTGAAGGTCATACCGACTGACTACGTTTCCGTCTCTGGAAACTTTTGCAATAATCGTTCACAAATAAAGAACCCCTTTGATAACCAGGCAATGATCTTCATTCTTCATTACACCAAAGATTAGTTTACCAATTACACTGTACAGGCAGTGAAACTCATTGTAGGTAGGCCTAGGCCTACGCGCAGAAAGCAGGGAAAACAAACACGCATCGAATGTGGGAAACTCTCACTACTATATCCCGCACTGAAGCTCTCGTCGCAAGATAAGCCTAGGAAAGAAAGAAGATAAGCCCAGGAATAACAATCTTATGCGTCGTGATTACGAATTTCGTGAATCGGTTGAAAGATGATTGCATCGCGAATTCTTCTTCACCCAACCATCTTTGTCAGTCAGCTGTGAGTGTGAGTTGGTTGGATCGTACGCGCATCTCGTACTGCGCAGACGGCGGTGTCCAAGATTTATTGCCGCATCTTTCTCTCTTGCACTCACTCGTGGCATGGGCGTGACTCGCCGAGACGGACGAAAGCACGTGATAGCTTACAACGCGCTCTGTCGTCAACTCCAGTTACTCTTTAGGCAGCGGGCACGCTCCGCGGGAAAGACCGCAACCACGTAGCGCGTAATTTAAACTGGTGAATTAGCCTAAAAACGGCCACGAAATATACCCGGATCTTAAAATCGGCTCCGGGTAATTTCTGGAACCGGGTACCCGGGCTACCCGGGTACCCGATGTCATCCCTAGTATTAGTAGAGTATTTAACTTTGTTAAACATTTGGAAACATAATTGTGTGAACTGTGAAAGAGTGAGGAAGTGGATGAAGTAAGCAAGCTGCAAAAAATATAGTGTAGTTCCCAATGAAAGTGCTTTTCTTAAAAAAAAAAAAAAACTAAAAATCAGATCTTGCAACTGAGTGGGTGGTCTGTAAATAATAATTAATTTTTTATTCATTAGATCATTGCATAGGTGCCAGGAACAAAAGGGACATAAAAACATTAAAAATATTTTTGGCCCGGTCTCTCCACTCAATGAGTAAGGTAGGCTAAATGAACCCACATATCTACACCTGCAGTACTAGTCAATTGTGCATACATATTATATCATCCCGAAAACAGTAACTACTCTGGTTAAAAAAATAAACCAACAAGTTGTGTAAATTCTTCTTTGCCTGTAGATATTAGTTCATGAAGCTGATATTAACCATTATTAGTCTAGGTGTACTAGTAGAAGTGTAGTGCAAGGTGTGACACTGTGTTAAACATGTAGTACTCTTTCTTTCTGTCCAGGGTGCACGGGAATCTCGGTGTCAGTCAGCAACTGTACGGTGCACGGTGGCTGGACGGCCTGGTCAGCTTGGTCAGCGTGCTCGCAGAGTTGTGGTCTGGCGGTGAAGACACGGCGGCGAGCGTGTGGCAACCCTGCGCCCGCTCATGGTGGACGTGTCTGCGTCGGACAAGATCGCACGGAGATTTACTGCACGTCTAACCCACCATGTCCAGGTTAGCACATCAATCGACAGAAAGTACTAGCAATTTTGTTTATTTGTAGTTGGATGCATTGTTAGCTTATAATAATGTTCATACAATAGAGCATTGGTTCCCAAACTTTTCACACTTGGTATCCTTTAAATAGGTTTACTTTGCTATAATTGAATATCCCTGGGAGCCACTGAAAACAAGAAAAAGAAGACATACCGTGCCTTTACCTTCAAATAAACCTTTTGCAAAAACTTAGTGCCACAGTCAAAATTGTGTAAAATGTTCCTTTGCGGGCAAAGGTATACTTTGCTAAAACAAACAAGATACCTGATATTGTTTTTAAGTATGATATTTATAACCATTGTAGACATAACCACATTGCTTTGTCAAAGTATGTTGGTAACCAAACTGTAATCAGTGAAGAAAATACCCATTTAGTCTTACAAGTTCCTTCCGCTGATCTACATATAGGCCTACTCTATACAGGGTACCTCTCTATTAAATTTGTTTATTTATCAATTTAATTAAAATTTTGCCACATAAAACACAAATTGAAATCAATGTAAATTTCAAAATAGTGAAAATTAGAAGAACCACTGGTTTAATGCATGAATTACCGGTAGGTAGTAGACAATCTGTGTATTACGATGGTATTTTTTTTTCAGGAACTACCTGTATAAGCCTAGCATTATGTTTATTTTTTACAGTATTTAATTGTTTATTATGCTTGTACAGTATTGAGTATACGTTTGAATTTTATATTTTAAAATTAACTGTAAAATTGTTGCTGGAGATAATTTGTGTTACAATTTCAAATTTAAATTTTGATTGATTGCTTATAGTAGTTATAATAAAACAACATACAATTAAACTATATTTTAAAATTTGCTGTCAGCTTGTAGCTTTATTCGTACATCAACAGCTTTGGCTGCAGAGACCATGCTAAATACATAGTTAAAAAAATTTAGTAGGGCCTACATATTAATTTGTTTCGTAGATCTGACTCCGCTACCACGCGATGGCCAGTGGGGTCCTTGGGGATCTTGGGAGCAGTGCTCCGCTCCTTGCGGGGGAGGTTTCCGCGTGCGCCACCGGCAGTGCGACAACCCACCCCCGCTAGACGGTGGCCAGGACTGCGTGGGGTGCCCCTCGGACTACGAGCTCTGCAACACCCACCACTGCCCCGAGGTGAAGCGACTCTCCTCCTGGACACCCTGGCTCGCCGTCAACGGTTCACAAGAGAAGGGAACCACCGAGAGGAGGTATCGCTTCGCTTGCCGCGCACCCATCGACGATCCAACGCTTATCAAGATTAATCAAGCTAAAGAAGAGGAGAGATTTTGTCTGGCTGATGGTTCTTGCCAAAAGTCAGGTAATACTGCAATAGTTGTCCATATAAAATAACATTTTACACAGTTTGTAATTTTAATAACATAAAATTTCTTTAAAAATACACTACATAGCAAAATATGGCCTGATTTTGCAAATTATGGCTTTTTTGTTATTTCATTTTATTACCATTGGCATTAGGCAGTGTTAGTATTTTGGTTTTATCACATCAATATATGAACTCATTCATCTCTAGTGCTAGATGAGCCTGTTTTAACACTTGTAGTATTTCCGAGGAAATAAAATAATTTAGTTTCTCGATTTGGTTAGTCGGGAAACACTCCCGTAGGTGTAATTGTTATTATTTACTACAATTCAGAAATTAAAAAGTCCGCCCCAACCGGGAATTTTATTTATTAAATTTAGTGTATTCTTATAGTGTAAACATATTTGTTGGTTCAGGTCTTAGTCGCAGCAACCTGGATGAAATGTGGTCCGACTGGTCTCCGTGGTCACCTTGTTCCACTGACTGTGGTGGGGGACTCGAGCATCGCACTCGGATTTGTGAAGGCAGAGAAGAGGAATGCGAGGGACCTCCTAGGATGTCCAAGATATGTAACACACACAACTGCAAAGGTAAGTCATTGTATTTATTATTTACAGTCTGGATTTCAATCTGGATGAATGTGGATTTATCTGCTGTCTGTCTGGAACAGTGGCGTAACTGGGGGGGGGGGGGGTTTAAAGCCCCCAAAACCACTTTGAGGCTCATATTTTAAAGAACAGAAAGGGTTGTTTGTGGGGGGTACAACAGTTCACACAATTCCACAGTCAATTGGTGAAACAAATATGTTTTGCCTGTATGCTTTGTCATTACTACATCAAAGAGAAGGTTGAAATTTATTAAAATGGGCCACTTTCTGTTCATTTGTTTAGTTTTTAGAGCGCAGATAATTGTTGTAAAAAATAGTTTGCAAGGTCCGAATGCAGGAAGTTTATTTTTAGTTTTTGAGCTAATTATTAAAGTTATTTCAAAACTGCCTCTATTATTGTGCATTTAACACACTTAAAAACATGGCCATTTAGTTGGGCAATGAAATTGGAATTTAACGTCGAAAATCAACTAAGTGTATATCCTTCATACACAAAACGGTGATCCCTTGAGTTGGCATTTTTCAGTGGTATTAGTAGTATTATTCCTGATTTGCTGTTCCAGATTTTGGCAAACCTCATATTCGTTTGAGTGGGGTCGTCTAATAAATTAGTTTTTTATTTTTCCTTTTCTTTTTGTATGCTCTTTTTTAAATTCCCAATTCTATTGTTCTTTAACGTCATATTTCGGTTGCGCTGCACCTGCAAAGCAATATTTCGAATTACGATGCATATTAGGCATACTAATTGCTTCAAATAATGCCAAAAGTGAGAAACTAAAGTCTCCTAGCTCAATTATATTAGATTACATACAAAATAGTGTAACTTTAGTGTGGACAGAAACATGTCAAGTCTCAAGGTCATGTGGCGTGTTTTATATCGATAGTTGAACACTGGTTGTCGAACTCGGGAGAAACAATCAACATAGCAGTGTCATGACAAGCAAAGCCTCCTAGAGCCATGCGCAGTCTCAGGTGGAAACGAGCGTATACTCTCCATGCAAGTAGTCTAGGTTTGGGCGCGCGATTCAAACTATCCGAAACTGAACCGAAATCAGTTCCAAATTGTCGCACATGGTTGGGATACTGAATATCCAAACCGAACCAAAATTTTGGATACCCTCACACCCCTAAATATTTCTAACACCCACTAATAATATATACAGTAGGGCCCCGCAAAATTGGCCCCCGGTAATTCGGATTTCTGGATAATTCGGGCCGGGCCAAAATTTTTTAAAAAATTAAAAGAAAGGTTCTTAACCGCTGTGCCGTGCGTAGTAAGGAGAGAGTAGATCGCCGCAGGCCACCCACCAGCTGACTGAGCGAGGCTAGTGGCATGTCACTCGAGAGCGAGGTTGGCCGGCCAGTGTAGGCCTAACCCCCTCCCTCCCAGACAGCCAGACGAAGATGCTATTAATATGCTATAAATCACACTGCTGTGTTTGCGTCATTGTTCATGTTCAAGCAACGTTGCGATGACGTGACGGAATGGGTGGCAGACAAGTGTGAAGATAACATGTCGTCGCAAATGTTGTCTGATGAAGAGATCGTCGAATCGAGTCGAATGGTGAAAAAGAAACATCGCTAATAAACATTGTCTAATGCGTAGGGAGCCTAGGCCTAGAACGGATGTGATGTGTTTCTTCTAGAAGTTCGCGATCTAATGCGCACCAGTTGCGCACAGCAGAGCGGTCGACTCACACACGGTTTGGGTGGAGTTCAAGCTGAAAGGCTGGTGCAAACGCGCGATTTCGTCAGTTGCATGGCTGGTACAAACGCATGATTTTCGTTGGCCCCTTTAAGAGCCAAAATACGCGATCGCATCGGTTTTTCTTGTGGTTTTCGTATCGGAAATATTAAAAACGATTCATTTCTAGTATTTTCAGCGTGTCATATTTTTCCTTTTATGCTTGAAAACAATGAGTGACCTTCAACATGTTTTAGAATCGTTGCCATTCCTTTCAAGGCAACCTCTCCTAAAATCTGCTCGACCCAGAACAAACCCAACAAATCAATACTGAGCCCTAAAATCGCATTCCTTAATATCTGCTCAATCCGGAACAAAATCGAAGAAATTGAGCTTCTAACCAAGCGCCTCTCCCCTGATATCTTTTGCTTCTCGGAACACTGGCTGACTCCACACGAAATTAACTCCTTTTGCATCTCCGGCTACGCTAATATTGACTTTTTCTGTCGCTCCACGTTCATCCATGGAGGTGTCGCAATCCTTGCCAAACCCCACCTCAACCTCATTCCCATCCCTGAAGTCAAACCCTACTGCACCGAGAAAGTGTTTGAATGTGTGGCAGGTTCATGGCACTCTCTCGATCAGCACTTTATAATTCTCTCTGTCTACCGTTCCCCTCTTGGTGACTTAAATACATTTCTCTCCAAGCTTGATGAAGTGCTCATCCTTCTCACCAAGAAATTTCCTAAAGCAGACTTAGTCTTATGCAGTTGACCACAATGTGGACCTGTTTTTCCCAATCGCCATCCCGATCTAAACTGCTCGATCTAGTCCACTCCTTCAATATCATTGAAAACCATTGATACACCAACCCGTGTCACTCCCACTAGCAGCTCTCTTATCGACAACATTTTCACTTCTCTCGACCCAGCATTTTTTTCCGTCAGCTTACTGACCCTGGGCCTGTCCGACCATCACCTCCTCATTCTCAACCTTTATCTCTCCAAAATCAACCCCCCAAAATGAAGGTAATGAAACGTTCTTTCAGTCCAAAAATACAGACAACTTTCTAACACGGCTAAGTGCAGAAAATTGGCAGTCACTGTCAACTCCTGGAGATGCAGATGTACTCTTCTCTAGTTTTCTTACCACTTTCCTGTATCACTTCAATAAATCATTTCCGCTAAAAAGCTGTCCCCGCTTTAAACCCAAAGTCAATTCCTGGATCACACAGGAACTGCGATCCGAAGCCCAGACCTTGAGATCCCTTCATTTTAACTGAAGTCGTCCAACAACTCGACTAGTAAACAACAATATCGTGATTTAAAAAAGTCTCATGCTAGAAACATTCGCCAAGCTAAACTCTACTATAACGACTCCTTAATATCAGAATCTAGAACACCTCAAAAGCTATTTGGTCCATGATTAAATCACAGACCAATGCCCCGCAACCTAAATGCAACCTCTCTCTTATCGCAACGGTAAAGTTATATCTGACGCATCATCTCAATGTGAACTCTTTAATGACTTCTTCATCAACTCGTGAAAACCCGGCTGGTAAGCCCAATGCATCAATTTACCCTCCCCCTCCTCCAAAACTCTCACGACCTCTGATCGGCCCAACTATCTTTCTCCACCCAACCACTCCAATCGAAGTAGCTACTGTAACTAGGAAACTTAGTTCCAAACACTCATATGGACTTGACGAGGTGCCAGGCTCCCTCCTTTTCAAAAGTATGGACTTTATTTCCGGCCAATTAGCCTACATCATTAATCAATCCTTTTCTGATGGCATTTTCCCCTCAAAACTGAAGCAGCAAAAATAATCCCCATCTACAAACACAAAGGTAAAAAATCTGAGATGACTAACTATCGACCATCTCCCTGCTCTCATCTTTTTCCAAAAATATGAATACATCATGCATGATCGTCTATCATCATTTCTAAATTATCACAACATTCTCTCCCCTACTCAGCATGGTTTTTTTGAAAAATAAATCCACCACAAGTGCAATCTTCAGTTTTCTTTCCCCTCTCTACTCTGCTTTGGACAAAGGTGACCACGCGGGAGGTAGGAGTGTTTTACGACATGACAAAGGCTTTTGATACAATAGATCACAAAATTCTCCTAGAAAAGCTAAATACCTATGGCATCCGAGGGGTAGCTTTAGATTGGATTTCCTCTTTTCTCTCCGGCCGGCTCTCAAGTAGTCGAAATCCCAGACAGCCAATGGTCTATCCGTCACCAAAACCCCCTCTAAATCTCTGTCCATAGTCTGTGGAGTTCCCCAGGGTTCCATACTCGGACCCCTAGCCTATATCATATATGTTAATGACCAGGCCACCTTTCTGGATGAGGGTATTCTCACACAATATGCGGATGACTCCAGCCATTTGCTGACCCTACCTAAACACCATCCCTCTCAGGCACTTGCCCCCCTAATCAACAGCCAAGTGGCTAAAATGTCATCATACAGCCGAGACAATCAACTCTACATCTCGCGCTCTAAAACGGTATACCTATACTTTCCCCACCCCAATAAGATCCCACTGCCTAGTCCCCTAGTTCATCTAGAGTTTGATATAATCCCCCGCGCATCCAGTGTAAAAGTCCTTGGCCTTGCATTGACCGAAAAACTTGACTGGTCTATCCATGTTGACCATGTTGCCAACAAAATTTTATCTGGATGCTACTCTATCCGTAAGCTCAAACAAATTGTTCACCCCCATATCTTATTGCAAGTCTACTTTGCCCACATCCACTCTCACTTATCCTATGGCCTGCTATTTTGGGGGGCCTCCCCCCAAGCTAATAGAATATTCATCCTCCAAAAGAGAGCGATACGCATTATTGCGGGTGTCTCCAGAAAACACTCCTGTAGGGAGCTCTTTAAGGAATTAGGAATTCTAACTCTAGCATGCACACTCATCCAGTCTGCTGCACTCTTTGTTTGCACAAATAGTAACCTCTTCCCTCTCAATGCGTCTGTGCACTGCCACAACACAAGAGCCATCCTTCACATACATAGGCCGCCCCACCACCTGCGCCTTTTTGCACTAGGCCCAGAGTACCTTGCCTCCACCCTTTACAACAAGCTCCCAGAAAACATAAAAACCTCCCCCACCCTGCCCTCCTTCAAACACAAGTTAAAAATATATCTCACAGAAAACAGCTTCTACTCGGTTAGTGACTACCTCTCAATGTAAATAATAAACAATTATAAATAATGAACAATTAATTAAATAATAAATAATAAACAATTATTATTCTAGCTTAATTCAGCAATAATGATATATCACCTGTTTAAAAGTCCTGTTTCAAAGTCTACTGACATTGTAAGTTGTAACATATGATTACTATTTTTTAGTTATATGCCTCCATATCATTATGTCTCATACTTTCATCTGTACCATTATCTTGTACCAATTGTAAATCACCTCAAATCACCTCATTGAACAATTCTCTTCTCCAGTTATACTTCCATAAATTAATATATTATATCAATGTCATTATCATTAAAAGCAACTCGCTTATTTTCAAATTCCACTTTTATATTATCCTCCCACATGTTGGCTTATCCACAAACAATTGTAACTAGATACATCATATAAATTATTATTCTTACCACCATTGAGTGTAGATTTCACAGTCCACAATGTTACAATTATTACAATGTATTAATTTATTTTATTTTCATAATTTTCTTTATTTACTTAATGTACATGATTACTCTGTAGTACTAGGATTACATATACTTATCTGTAAGTTACCTTAGGCTATTCACCTTCTCCTCCGGGAGTCAAACATGTACAATGTGCCTGTCAAGATGAATAAAGTTATCTATCTATCTATCTATCTATAAAACTACTTTAAATGCTTAATTCGGGTTTTTCATTATTTCGGGCAATACCCGGACACAATTAGCCCGAATTAGCGGGGCGCTACTGTATATATTTTTTTACATGGGTATAATTAGGGGCCTACGTAAGTCTATTAATTATTAAACAAATTTTAGGTCAGTTATGAATTAAGTAACAATAACACAAATACAGTACTATAGGAATGTTAATTTATGGAATTAGTTTCATTTAGTTTTTCAACTTGTCCTCCTTTGTAAATAAATTTTTATAATTGAATAGGATAAACGTTAAATTAATAAATAAAAATAAAACATTTCTTATTACTATACTAGTATTACAACATAGACCAAGGAATGGTAGGCATTTCAATTTTAGGAATCATACTTAAAATTGTAAGGTGTGATATTACACCAAAATGAACTTGGAAACAAGGTGGGTTAAACTTCCCCAATCCATTGCATTACCAGGCCGATTTATGGATGGAGAGTGGATTATTTATTTGGCTAAGGTGCTAGTGGGTCATCATGTCATCTGTTTGCAGGAGAGTGGGGGTGCTGGTCAGATTGGTCTGCGTGCTCTGTTACGTGTGGACAGGGTGTGAGACGCCGCACACGCCACTGTCTCAGTGCTACCAACCGTGAAGAGGCGGGATCAGGATGTGAAGGATCGACAATTACACAAGAGCCATGTGAAGCTACCAGTTGTTCATGTAAGTTTACCGCTTAATGTCTTTAGATCTACTTTTTTATTACTTTCATACATATTATTATTAGTTTATTAGATTACTTTTATTAGTTCTTATTACAGATATGTAGTAGGCAAATATTTCAACAATATTGATATCTCAGCAGTCAGCACTAATTTTAATAGTATTGATTTAAAGTTGTTCGTTGTTCTGAATCAACCTTGTACCGTATTTTCTCGCTTATAGGCCGCCCTCGAGTAAAGGCCGCACCCTTATTTTGACCACTCAGATTTTAAAGATTTGGATATAAATACTAATGATAAATGGCTTCACATAATGGCCGCACCCCACTTTTGAACTTGACAATTTCAAATATACTTGAGGCCTATACTCGCATAAATACAGTACAGTAAGATCTCTCTTATCCGATCTCCTCTTATCCGATGTTCCGTGTTAACCGAGCCGCCAAAAAAAAAAAAAAAAAAAAAATTAAAGTTTTAAATACGTAAATAAAACATAAAAATAATTACAGACGCCGCGCCGCACTTTTTTAAATGTACTCGCATACATTTGTAATTGTAGGCATGCCTTACGAGTGAGTGCAAAGAAGATAGATCGGCGATATATCTCGACTTTCGAGTAGTGTGCATCAGTGTACTGAGCGTATAGAGTTCAGTGGTCAGTGTGCGTCGGGCGCATCGCCGGTAAGCGTCAGTGCCACCCACTGAGCATATAGAGGTCAGTGTGCGTCGCGCGCCTGCGCGTGTGCATACGATCCAGCCATCTCACACACAGCTGTTCAAAGATGGTCGTTGTGGAACTAGATGCAATCATGTTTCAACCGATTCACGAAATTCGTAATCACGACGCATTGAATTGTTATTCCTGGGCTTATCTTATTTCTTTCCCAGACTTATCTTGCGTCGTGAGCTTCAGCGCGGGCATAGTAGTGAGAGGTTTTCCCACATGAGAAAGAGAGCTAGGCCTAGGCCTATGTTTGCATTGTAGGCCTAGGCCTACTGCGTCGAGTTTAAGCCTAGGCCTAGGCCTAGACATACGTTTTTATTACGACATGTAGGCCTAATTGTGTACGTGTGTTCGTGAGCTTGAATTACAAGCTATTAAATCATTTAGTATACCCTGTATGAAGTGTATCGTGTGTATTTTATGTTCCTTTATCCATTACATGTGTCATATATCATTTTACCACATCAGGCTATGCTACGAGAGCAAATAAACAATTGATCCGCGCCATCCGAGTTTTTCGCAAATCCGAGGTGCCCCCGGTCTCATCCAACTCGGATAAGAGAGATCTTACTGTAGTTGTTTTAAATCGACCTTGTTGATTCTGGCGTTGATTTGCTGGTGTTCGCACTGTGTATAGCCTACCACTGATCGCTTTATTTCCTATTAAAAATACAGTATTGTTCTTTGGTTTAGGGTTGCCAACCGGCCGGTTTTTGACCGGCACGCCGGTTTTTTACCCACTTGGCCGGTTGCCGGTCAGTCCCTTCGACCGGCAATAGTGCTGCCAGTTTTTTTTTACGTAAATAACCCATAAAACTAAAAATATTACTAAATATACACAAAAAACTAAAATAAATATTTAAAAACCATCCTAATCATCGTTTCCCAAATTCCAAATCCCACTTAATTAGTAAACATTGCTCTTCTCCACTTCCCCTTGGCCTAACCCGCCAACCCCCTCACCAGACAGCGAACAAGGCAGTAGGCTGGCCAAAGACTGCCACACTGCACTGCAGTCCACTGTCAACGCCGTTCATACGGGAAGTTTGTGCACGAATCCGACGATGGAATTGACTCTCCGCGAAAAAATAAAGTCCAACAAGACTCTCCTTCAAGCAGCAAGATCAACTGCTAAATACTCATTCACGATTAAGAAGTAAACTTGTTAATTGATCATAATTCCTTTAAATCTGTTAATGCTGTTTACGTAATATTAATTTACTGCTTTGAAAATCGTGACAGGACAAATTGAAATTAAGATAAAAAAAAATTTTCGTGGTTTATTTGGAAATTAAAATCTTTAGGGCTAAATTACTAATGAATAAAAATATGCCCATTGCCTACTCGAATAATGAATACGCGGCATATCAGCGGATGTAATATTATAATCTAGGCCTATTACCTCAGTGACTTTTTTATTTTTGGTGGTTTTCCAGTTTTGACTGCACAAAAACTACATTGTTTTGGTACATCATCCAGCCCACCACTTTATTCTAAAACGCACCAAATGCAATCTAAAAAGCTGAATTTCAAAATTTTCGCCTGCGGCGCTATAGTTGGGGGGCTCCGCCCCCCAAACCCCCCGTGCTTGGTCCCTTTCCCACGAATTTTACATGGAAGGCCGGTTTTTTCCCGTGGTCAGAGTTGGCAACCTACTTTGGTTGGTTATTGGGAACGCTCACTTGTTAATTGCGTCGGGGCCTACAGTGTTGGCTGGGTCGCTTTGGTTTAAATCCCTCACTGAAAATTAGTTATATTACTGAGTGGGTAGTCTCTTAATGCAATTTTTTAAATTTGTATTTATTGATATTTATTTTGATTCCCATATTGGACTGAATATAGCACATCTTGAATATAACACGACCCCCAATATTTGGAATAATTTTTAAAAAAATGAAAAAATCAAAGAAAATTAAAATGTACAAGAAATATTTTAATTTACTTACTACACATTGAATGAATAGCATAAAGTTTCACCTCTTACAACATACATTTTGAACAATGTTAGTCCTATGTTTTTTAACAGTGTAGGGCCAAGCACAAGCTCACATAGGCCAACCACAGTTCACCAGTCTGATTTAGGGATGACAAGAATTCCAAAAATTGGTATCGATCATTGTGACCTAAGAATCAATTCGGAATTGATTCCAAGAAAAACTTTTTAATTGTACGTGCAGTTTTTTTTGTGGTAATTTTCCATGGAACCCGTGATATGCGGCGAAATTCCCGCAGTCTTTTTCAGCGGAGTCTGTGAAGAATCACCCACCTGCCTCACATTATGGGTTCGGCTAGCGATGGGGGGGGAGTTGTATTGCGGGTGGCCTTTGTTCAGGCGCTATTTCAAATGCAAGAGCGCATAAAATAATGCGAGTGCTGTTTTTGAGATTGTATTTTCGGAAAACAACATCGCGCTATATTCGATCCGATACGGTAAATTACAAGATTGAAAAAGTGTCGAAATTCGATTTACCAAAAATATTCCAATTTCCCAGCAGGCTTACCATCCCATTGGGGAGTAACAGCTCACCCACCACTTTACATCTTACATTGATATTGATATTGATTTTTCCGTCACAATACTTACTATTTAATATTTTTATTTATATTCTGAAGTGATATACTTTCCAATCCCCACTTAATTATTTCTATTGGACCATACAGTTGAGCTCATTATTTAAGAACTTTTTTATCAAAATTATTCTGGATGTAATAGTAATTGAGGGTCCGCGAGCATAAACCGTCTAAACGCCAAAAAATGATTCGAGCAGTTGCGGCGGTGGCAACATCAGCCGGTAAAGCTAGAAGCCACGCGTAGACAACTGCAAGGTTATACATATTCGTTTAGTGTGGCACTATCTGTGTGCAAATTGGTGAACTTGAAGTGTATTATGACTCCAAATAGAACGGCAAAACCACGGCTGACCGTGCTTGCATAAACCACCGGGTAAAGCACCTTGGAAGGTTTATGCTTGCGACCTATCAATTATAGAAGGCAGTTTGTTTGAAGAGGGCTTTTAGGTTTCGTTGAGTCATCCTATCAACAAAGCACATAATACATTCTAAAGTTGTTGCGTATTAGTTTTGTTGATAATGGCACCATCGGCAGGTGGTGTTTGCCTCACTTGTTTTGTCAGCATTACCTATTTCAATCTATCATCTCTGGTTGGAAGGTGCCCACGGTACTACGGTACTAAATTGTAAATATTTGCACTAGAACTTGGATGATTAATTATTAGCCTAATTAATATGTTACTATAGAGATAACTTCGGAAAACCGAAAAATAATTTTGAACAAAAACGGTTTCCATTTTGAATTCGGTTTCAACTTTTTATTTCCTAATGTTTTAAAACCATAAACAGTTCCAAGATAAGAGCTAACTCTCGTACAAAAGATTTTTTCGATCTCTCGTTCGGCTTTTATGACCCGGCACCTCCACCATATGTACCAGCCAGGATTAATTTAATTTCAACTACCCGGCACCTCCATCAAAATTACAAAATTAGCATTTTTTGTGTACATTTTGATATTTCGATATGAAGCAATTATCTATAACGAAAATATTCCCACTTATCGATATCGTGTTGAAATATCAATTTTTTGCCCAGCCCTAGTTTTCATATCAGCTCAATTAAATTTGCTTTTACCTCTCATCTCTTTCCAACCAACCCAAGTCACCCGCTTTTCCAATAGTAAATATGCCAATAAAGTGGTAGAGGCAACAAGCACCCTAACCCACAACCAAAAACCAGTTCTAAACCGGTATTGGTTTTGGGAAACCGGTTAGCAACATTCTAGTTACTATATTGATTATGAAACGTAACAGACCCACGTTGGTCCGCCACTGAAAACGTAACAGACGTAAAGACTAAAAACAAGTCCCCACGTTGCCACTACTAAAACGAAACACTGAAATAACCCCCGCGTTCTAAATTACTGAAACGAAAATAGCAAAGTCTGACTACCCTACCGTAGCCCTAAAAACTCGCAATTTCACTCGATTAGTGATCTATGCACTAGTAGTTCGGAACAGACTGTACCTGTATCCTAACCTTCGAAGTATCGACCGGATTATTGGTAATTACGCACGCATAGACCCTCTCGGGGTTAGGCCTATGTTGCTCCACGGCTACGACTATGCAAATTAAACAAAGATAAGCACTCCTAACTAACTCAGGGGGAGGCCCTCTCATTCGTCGGAAAACTACAAATAAACACAGTACCCTAGCAAAACATGATAAGACATAGGTGGTGATGACGATGAACCGGTGACCTGTTGAGCACGGTTCCCCGTTTAGGAATGTACCCAACCTTACCCAGTGCGCTAGCGTTGAGCCTCGCCGCTGGAGCCCCACGTCCTCGGAACAGCTGGGCGGTCCACACGTTCTTAAAATTACCACTATGACTAAACAGGACGCTTGTGCGTCAGAAATATGTGACTAGCTGAAGGCCGTGCATTAATTGAAATGTTGAGGTTGTGAAATGACTTGGGATTGAAGGTCGTTAGCATGCCCCTGATGAATTGAAAGTGATTAATTCGGATATCAAAAAGGTTGCTTTAATGACTCTAAGTTATGCAAACAAATGAATAGAAAGATGCAATTAGTATTGAAGCTTGGATCCAAAGCAAAGATTTGAATATTAAATTACCGTGAACATTACATAAATTGATACAATAAGTCTTACTCTAAATAAAAACCAAATTAGTACTCAACGTTATCTGAGTTAACGATACTGTAGTGAAGTGGGGTGGGACGTTGCCCTCTACTGGCACGTTCGATGGTAGCTTATGCGCGCTGTAGGCGCCTCGGACCCTCAGGGCGAATTCCGCAGTGGCGGATTGACCTGCTTCCCATCTTGGCGTCCTGGGTGGACCTCGAAGTGTAATTGTAGAAATGTACTTACTCAGCATGTATACAGGGTAGACAAAATATATTCACGTTGAAATCGGTACTAATTAAGTAATGATTTGGTTGATTAGATGCCTAGCCACGACTGGACCACGTGGTGTATGAATTATAGTTCGACGTGTAAAATGCCCTCAACTCAGGGATATTCATTTAGTTGCATTAAGATTGCCACTCCCGGACTAATAAAAACTGTGAACTTTTAAATAGAATGTCCATTGTCTCGCTGGTGTCGTCGACTGCCCGGTGGCGTCGGTCGTATTGTAGCTACCACATACTGGTGGGTCGCCAAAAACACTCCCGATTTCCCGAAATGGTGTTAAATGAGTAGAATCTAAATAAAAAACCGCAAAACTAGCACCTGAAACCGCTCTCTTATACGTGGAGAGGCGTGTTGGTTCCATTGCCCTAAAAATGCCTGGCTTCGCCTGCTTGATAGGCCCCTCACTCGGAAGATACTTTGGAAGCGACCTGCTCGTCTGAAGGCTTGTATCTCAGTGGACGAGGCACGGTGTGTGTTTCGTCGCAAAAACGCCCTGCTCCGCTGGCCTAGGTGATGACGTAGACCATTGTCCCTGGCCACATCTACCCCGTTCCGATCGCTGATTGGTCGACTACTGGTGAAACCAACTATCTCACTCGGCCAACTCAGGTTGCTAGCTCGCATTCCGATTGAAGCCTACCTCGTTTTGCACAGATTTAGACACACAAAATTCACCCCGTTGGTACAGCAAATAGCATTGCTGACCATTAGCCACTTTTAGACTTATCGCACAAGCCTAGGCTATTTCCATATGACCTTAGCCATAACCACTAGCTTTCCTATTAGGACAAGCTTAATTTACATAGACATGTAAATTATGCAAAAATTATGTAGAACTTGAAAATTATTGATTATGTAAATTTGAAAAATATGTAACTTTTAGGTTTCAAAATTGAAAAATAGGACCAACATGGCCGTCCAGGGGTGTACAGTTACAGTTATCGTCTTAGTATGTAGATCTACATATTATATGAACATGCCTTGGGCCTAGTACAAACAACTGTTGTATTGTTCCAGCTCTGTTAGGGTGGGAGGCGTGGACAGTCTGGTCGCTGTGCGATGAAGAGGGTGAACAACACCGGAGACGCAAGTGCTCGACCTCCAGTCCTGGACCTCAGATGTGTCAAGGTCATGTGCAGGAGACGAGGATGTGCGTTGTAGACAACCAGGAAGATAATGGTGAGACTAGGTTAAAGGGGTATTTAACAGCTAAACTTAAAAATATATTTCATTCAGGCTAACTAGTAATGAATTTAGCAATCAACAGAAAAATTATTGGGGCCACCATGACCTGCCAAAAAATTGTCAAACATGACAATTTTCGAGCTAGGTCCCATCGGCAAAAATCTCCCATAAGAAATAACATGGGGACGATCTTTATGCCCCGTGACCTTGGAGGATTTTGATCCAAAAAAATATTGGCCATTATTGACGTACTCTACAGCCTTTTCTGTAAATTCTCTATATTTTGTTTTGTAATTTGGCCAAGTAGTTCGGTCAAAATATGCTGATTACCAAGATGGGGTGTGATTTTGGAATGCATATTTTTGCGTGTTTGAGGGTATATTTGGGCACAGTTTCAAGACACGATGTTATAAAGGGGCATTTTAGATTGGTACTATGCTCTTGTATCTATGTGGACCAAAAAAGAAGCAGGTTAAAGCCGATTTTAGAAATTTCCCAAAACACCAATTTTCGCAAATTTCTGGATCAAAAAAATTAAAAAATTCGAGTTAAATCACAGTTACAAGATATAATTTTTTAAATTGTCATTTTAGTGTAGTATTGTGCTATAGATCACGTGGTAAAAAATATTTTTTGGGGTTTTTAGCCCCTTTAAGAGTGACACTTTCACATTTTTTAAAGAATTTTAATCCTTGGAAAAAAATTATAAATTAAAACAAATTCAATCAATATTAATATTTATATTTGAATGATAGGTTAAACACAGTATTACTATAGGTTGAATCAGATAAGCTGGCGGGCGTCAAGGTCAAGCGAGAGCACGGACGCCAACGTTGACAATTTACACACAACTGGCATTAGGTAGGGCCTACCGTATTTGGTCATGTTATCGTGATATATTATCACATAAATCAACATTTTATAAGCTGTGAATAAAGTAGTTCGTCCCACAGAGTCAGTATTTTAGCGAAATAATGATTTTAAGTAATCACGATTACGAAAGTGTTTTTTTGCCTTGTTGGTCATGGTGTGTCCAAAGTTCCAGCTGTTTATAATGCCAACCTCGCCAGATGTGATGTCAATGTTTAGAAGCATCAAAATGTCTTGATTTTATTCGTACACTTCATAAATACTTTATTTTTAGGATAATATTGGGCAAGGCTTGGCTTTAAAATAGTCGTGTTTTTCTCCGAAAGCAGTTTTAGAGACCGTTATTTTATCTACTTTTTGCCGATCCTGTGGCCATAGTGCGTGGTCGACAGTGCTGCGATCCCTCGGCGACCGCCACCTTATCTGGTCCACACTATATATTTTGCTTCCTTTTTGTTGCAGATGTAAATCCGCTAGGTGTCCATAGCAACCCCGATGTCGAGTCCAGCTCTATTTCTGTAGCCGTTCTCCTCGGCTGTTGTTTTGCCATGCTGCTGGTTGGCGCACTATTGGCTGTCGCACTTCACTGTTTTTATTTGCGACGCCAACGACCACGCATACCTGGAAGTCCTCATTACATCACTTCCAAACAGGTACTACTACGCTATGTGCGTTTAGTCTATTTATAGAATTAAGAATCTTTACGTAGTGTTTAATAGAATAGTCCACAAATTAAAAGTTGATCACCGGTACCCATAACATACCAATCACCCCTGGTATTACAGATGTAGTACTCTGCAGGGGGAATGTATGAAAAAGGGTTTTCCCCCCTCTCCCATGTTTGTTCCAAATTTAAAAATATTTGTTACTAAAATCCAATCAATTATCACCGTACTTTGTTATGTCTTGCAGAATCCGTACGTAACGGTGCCTTTTGAAAGATAGGGGCCCGCAGTAACCATACAAAAGAGCGCCTTCCTTCTCGTCTGGCAGTAGCTCTTCGAGTAAAGCAACGGCCAACGGTAAGGAATTTCGCTCGGCACACCGAAACTTTTCGCCAAACCCATGGCTGAATTTTAGACTGCAACCATCAAGAGAACAGCCCTAGTTTGGCCAACGGACCAACTACGAGCCGATTTAGCCCAAGACAAATTCTTTTGATTTTGAAATGAGAGAGAAAATTGGAAACTTTGTTTATAGCCGTTATCCAAGTTCTGTTTTTACCAAATGTGATAGAAGAGACTTTCTCTTCCAAGCTTAATTTTGTTGTCAGTAACCTGTCAATGTATCGAATGTGACGAAAGCCCCCCGATGTTTTGTGGACTATAATCATCCTGTTTTATATTATTATTGGTGAGCGTGTGATGTGCCATTTGCGTAAATAGTGTACAGTCATTTTTTATTTATAACGTTCAAGCAATAAAATGTGCCATAAGACGCCTTAGCAAAAATTGTGGCATTAGCTCTGATATTAGTTCAAGAGAAACAGATGTGCGGTTGAACTATTTCAGATGCTAATCCCTTAACTAACAATGCGCCAACGAATTAATGAATTTAATTATACAAGATCGCAGCTTGTTTTCTTTGATGATTGACTGATTGAAAAGCGAGTCGTTCACACAACGGTGATTCCCCAAGAAAATTTTCCAAGTGACAAAGGGGTGAGAATTGGAACCCAAGACACTCATATTTTTGGGCCAATGGTAGATTGGCAGTAGTAAGTTGCAAGTGTTTGGTGCGTTTCTCTAAAAGACACGTGGAAAGACCCCAATTGAAAGATCTTATTAAAACGGTTTGAACGTAGAGTGGGTGTAAAGGGTAATGTACGGCTGTTTTAAAGAATACATACCAGAACTTATTATGTATAGCCATGACTGCATAGTTTGCAGTAGCCAAGAATCACAGGCTATGTAGGGTCTACACCTGTTTTTTGGGGTTTTTTAAAAAAATGCTAAGTTTGTGAAACTTGTTATTATGAACTTTTCAATAAATTATCTTTTTTAAATTAATAAACTTTTAAAACAGTTCTCTTGAGAAACAACCTTTTTATCTTAAAAGTTTAAATTTAAATTTTGAAATTTCTTTCTTTGTCACGTGGTCCCCAGCCTTCGACATCAGTGCGTCAAAACAAAATAACAAATCGTTCAGCTGTCAAATTTATCATCTGAACTGATTTTTACAAGAACTCTGCTGCTTTTAAAAGTTTAAATTTTTTTTAAATAGGGCCTTCTGTAGAGCCCCGATAATTCGGGCTAATTGTGTCCCGGGTATTGCCCCAAATTCAGTAGGTAGTATTAGTACCTTATAATCCAAGTTATTTCCGGCACTCCGATTAAATGAAGGCCGACGTTTTCTTCTACACTGAACACAGATTTAGAGGCGTTTGCTACATAGGCTGTGTACATTGACAAGGGTGCTGCTATAAATGGGGCCACATGGCAACTGTAACCTATGCTGACATCTGCTTATAGTGAGAAACAATACTAAATATGTTGTATTGTATTTAAATACCTATGCTATACTACTACTACTTTAAGTTACAAAATGTTTAATGTAGTGAAATAAAGTATTTCATAACATAATAAAATTTAAAATGAGATTTGCTTTCACTACATTTTATGTGCAAAGCTAACTTGAATGGCTATATTTGTTATTTTATTTCATTGATCCATTCAACATTAGTGTTAGTACTGTATCTAGGTGCCTGTTAGGGCGCCGCGGCCAGCCGCGGTGCACTACACACTCAGGCACCTTATTCAGTAAAAAGGTACAACAGCAAGCAGAGTTGAGGTGATTTGAGGGGTCACCTAGCTGTCATGAAACGGGATGTGAACTTAACAACTATCAAAATCAGGGGGTTTAGGTAGGTACCTGACAACACATGCCAATTTGGTTTTGGGGTACAAATATTTCCCTTTTTTGGGGTGAAAAAATTACTTGAAACATGCTCAAAATCACTTTAAAGATGTTAGCTACTACTGGCTACTTACTAATTCGTCAGTTTCAATTGCCCAGCGATTCTGGCCAACTTGTTGGAATAACACGTTCATATTTTACCATGAACATTAAGGCTATTAGTGATGTATTGGGCCCTTTTTAAAGAAAAAGTCGAAAAAGTTTTGCTGGAAGGCTTCCAAAAAAGGTTTTAATATAAGCCTTTTACAAGCATATAATCAACAAGTAACTATAATTACTTGACAATAAATAAATAAATAAATACGTTGTATTTAGAGTCTAACCCATTTTGTTATGAGTTTCAGTGGGGGACAGTAAAACAAAGCGACCAATCCAACCTTGGTGTCCCCAAAGCAACGACGTGTGAGCGATAACCAACCAAAGATCGATGTTTTTTAATAGTAAATATAGCAATCAGTGGTATGGACAGTGCGAACACCCGCGGATCAACGCCAGAATCAACAAGGCCGATTCAGAAAAAACTCTGAATTTATTATGTGCTTCGTTGCTAGGATGGCTCCAAAGTCACCGGTAAAAAACTCCTAAAATAAGAACTGATGGACTTAAGTCCAAATTTGAAGTTAAAAAACTTCTCACTTTGACGGGAAACGAACCCTGGACCTTCTGCATTGGGAGCAGATACGCTAACCACAAGACCAACGAGCCACACACGTACTACAATATATACACAATACTACCCCTCTGTTATCTGTGATACTACAATACTAAAAACTACAATGTGTAAAAAAAACAAGTCTTTGGACCACTAGATATTTTACATTATATTGTTAATTGGTATACCATAGCAATTAAATTGACTTTGATAAAATTATTATATTCTAACAAATAATTTGGCAACGGAACTTGAAAATTTATGATAGATGTTACACATAACAAAGAACTTGTAAAAATACAGTCCTTTTTGAGATCTAAAAGAAATTCCAAGCTTAATGTACCCTCCTACATTTTTTTCAATCTTTAAATAGAGTGGACATTAATTCACTTTTTCCCTGTGACTGCATCCTTGCAAAGCCTGGCAAAATAAATTTGCATGAAATTTTACATTTAAAACAGTAATTAAAAATAAAACTTAAATTTTTTTTCCTGCAAAAAACTAAGCCCCAAATTTACATTTATTGAAAAAAAACTTTTTGTAAAAGTAAGGGAAAATTTACATAAAAGAAGCGGTAAGGCAAGAGGGAAAGGGGAAAACCCTAGGGGCTAAACCTATTGAGAAACATAGAGGGTTAAAGCCCCGATAATGAGTACTGTACTCTTTTAAATCTGGGGTTTAAAAAGGGGGAAATTTCCCACCCCCCCCCCCCTCCAAAACCAAAGCAAAAGCAAAGCGTCCCCTACTGAAATCAGTTATGGGGACTCGGAGAGTGTAAAACTCAAAAAAACTAATTTTTTTTTTTTATTTTAGTATTTTAACCTAATAAAATAATATCTCCTATTTATATCATCACAAAAAAATTTTTGGTGATGATAAATATTGATTTTATTCTTTTTTTGGCATTTTGGGGAAATTTTGGGCAAACAAAATAAAGGAGGGGGCCCCTAAAAAATGCTACCACCTGCCTCTTTTCTCCCCTGTAAAAGATACTTAATTGGTTTGTCAGAAATAAAATTTAAAACCCCTTCCTCTATTTCCCAAAAAACATTTTTCCCTTTAAATGACTCATATTTTTTCTTTTTTGAGCGTTTTAATTTATGAATAATTAGTTTTGGGGAGTGTGGGTGGTACTGGGGGCTTCCGTACGGTGCTGGCGATTGCCCCGGTCGCTTCCAGCTCGTAAGGCCCCCTGGTTTTGAGGGCATCCCGGGGTCAAAAAAAGGGTTTTTGCCAAATAATGCTGCTTATTTATTTGCGGGCAATTTTTTAAAAATGTTTGGGCCCTCACGTCCTTTCCAATTTTTTCCAACAGCCGGGAATGTTTGCAAAAAATTTTCCCTTCCTAAAACCCAAAGCAAATCCCCCTCGTGACCCTAACAGTTTACAACCAAATTTCTTCAAATCGTCACCCTCCAAAATGTTTAAAGGAGTGTTGCTGAAAAGGGTTTGCGAAATCGCAAACCCACCCACGCAATCATCCCCCCTAAATTTTTTTGGGCTTTGGGGCAGGGCATTCGTCGGGTTTACCCAAGTTGCTGGGAGTATTTATTTTATCCCAATTGCGCGTGACAACCACCAGAAAAACAACGTAATTTTCCGGGACGTTGAAAACCCATTCGTAGGAGTGGTTTGAGGGTTTTCCCTTCCAGAAAGCTCATCTCCCTCGATTTTCCCTCCATATCTTATCGAACTTACGAGATCTTTCCCTTTTCTGGCCTTTTTTTTCGTTCAATAAAATGCCTCTCTCCCCCAAAACGCCCGTTAAAAGCTGGTGGGGGTTTCAAGGAGGGGGCCCTCGCGCCGTTCACTTAAACATATTCACTCGTGATTTCCCCTCCACCACCGCCTCATTTTGGTTTTTTTGGGAATCTTTCCCGGGATGATGAACAGCTTTTGCCATGGTTTTTCTCTCTGAAACTCCCTTTTTCAAAAATGGCCAAATACCGGGACAGCATGTCCAAAACAATCAAAAACGTTTAAGGTCCATCCCGGCAAGAGAAAAGACTAGTGCCCTAGCTACTTTTTGAAAGTGCAAAACTGTAATTTTAGGGGCCCCAAAAAGCATAGCCTAAAAACCAAAGTAACTGACAATAAGGATCCCGCGCGTGGCCGGTAAAAACTGAAGCCACGCGTAGGGCACTGCATGCTATTACATATTCGTTAAATGTGGCGCTATCCCGTGTGGGAGATTGGGCCAATTATGACTTCAAAAGAACCCGGGGTGACCACAGCTGGCCGCGGGGCATTTAAAACCCTGGTTTTTCACAAAATAATTATGTTTAAACTTTGTGGGGATTTTTAATATAGATTTTATAAAAACATCCTTCTACGAAGCGGGTAATAGACCCTTTTTAATAAAAAAAACAATTTTCCCAAATTTTCCCTTGATTCTCCAAAACCCATTTTCCCCAAATAGAGTAGCTTTTTTTTTACACTGAAAACTTCCGGGTACCTGTATTGACAATATAGTTTCCCAAAAAAACGAACTGTATGAAGTGGCTGTTGTTGTTTTTAGCCCGATGTGCAGGCAAATTCCCCCCCCCCCCCCCCCCTTTTTATCTGAAAGTCAAATAGCGGGAAACAGAGTAGTAAAAAAAAGTTTCAAAAAACACTTTTGTGTTTACCCCCAAAAAATTTTTTTTCATTTGAACTTAAATTTGTAATGAGTTCTGGAAGTCTATTTTTAAAAGGGGAAAGGAAAATTAAATGAAAAAAATAATATTTTGTTAAAACAGTAAAAAATTACTGTAAAAATGTCATTTTTTTTAAAAAGTAAAATGGGCCCCCTGTAGAGTGTAAAACGGGACAATGTTCGTGGGGAAAAAGACTTGGGTTTAAAAAAAGGGTTAAAAAACTCAAGGCAACAAAACTGTAAACACAACACTTTGACAAGAAAAGTTTGTTTCTCTCAAATTTGAAAAAATATAGATCATTAAAAAAAAAGGTAAAAGGGTCAAAATGTAAGGCGAGCGTAAACTTTGGGAACTAAAAAGATTAAGGGAGCGTGGAGATGGAGGGTAAATTTAAAGATGAAAGGGCAAACCCTTTGTATCCCCTTTCAGTGGGGTGACGAATTTTAAAAAGGCGGGAACCCAAATTTTTTAAAAGTATCTAGAAAGGGATACTGTACGCTTCATATGGCTACGTGCCCCCTGCTAAGGGGTTTTTGGGTTTTCATAAAACATTTAAAAATTTTTTTAAATTTCAACTCACTTAATATTAAAATGTACATAAAAAACACAAGTCCCCAAAATTTTCATAAATAGTAATATAATATAGTAAAAAAATTTTTCATACACCTTTCAGTAAAATTATAGGTTTAAAAAAACTAAACATTTCTCAAAAAATTATAGACATAGTTCCCAATCCTACACACATTGGTTTTATAAAAAGATCCCCATAATGCTCAATCTCCCCTTTTCAAATGGTCCAGGTTGCGTGTGCCCGGGGGCCCGGTTTTTACTTTTTTTTTTACCAAAACGGAAAAAAATTTTCCCAAACCCTTGTGGAAATTTATGGGGTGTAGGCGATCATCACCGTCCCTGCCCTGATTAGCTGCTTCCCCTTCCAAAACCCAGGCGGCCCCCGACAAAATCCAAAAACCATGGCATTAGCTTTTTATTTTTGAGAAAATTGAGGCAAACTGGTAAAAAACATTGGAATATCGATATCGTTGGTGCAAAATAGATATTTTTTTTTATTGCAAGAATTATTTTAAACTTATAAGGCAAACAAAAATGATTTTAAGTTTAAGATTTACCTCCATCATAGAAAGCTACTGTCAAATTATTATATTATATTATTTCTATTATTATTATTATTATTATTATTATTATTATTATTATTATTATTATTATTATTATTATTATTATGTATTATTATTATTATTATTATTATTATTTTTTTTTTTGTATTTAATCTGTATTAGGTTTTGTGCATACATGTAAGTGACCGGTGCGCTCTCATATTTTGTTCTATGCGCCCCACTAATAAGCTGTTTTGCAGCTTAGCGGGAAATATTTATGTTTCTGTTAAATGTATGATTATTATTATTATTATTATTATGAAAAATTATTAATATTAGGTTTTTAAGCATAAGCCCGCTTTAAGGACATAGTTATTGATTCATAGCAGTTGTCGAAAAAGTTTGCCCCGACTGGGGTTCGAACCCAGAACCTCCTGCTTAACGTGACATAGCTTTACCAATTAAGCTACCGGGACCGCAGAACAAACCTTTACGAAACTGCTATTTGTTGTGACTGTGACTTTCATGACATAAATCCAACAGAAGACTGCAATGTAGCTGTCAAATCTGAAAGATTGCATGGATAAATTTAATCACAGTTCTCATCTCCCATGAGTTGGGTAGTGGGAGATGAGACGTGATTAAATTTATCCATGCGATCTTCAGATTTGACAGCTACATTGCAGTCTTCTGTTGGATTTATGTCATGAAAGTCAACAGTCACAACAAATAGCTGTTTCGTAAAGGTTTGTTCTGTGGTCCCAGTAGCTTAATTGGTAAAGCTATGTCACGTTAAGCCGGAGGTTCTGGGTTCGAACCCCAGTCGGGGCAAACTTTTTCGACAACTGCTATGAATCAAATTTTACTATTATCACTAAAATTAATTTGGCGGATGTCATTCTACGTATCAATATGTTTGCCCATATCTACGAGCTACATCGAAACGAAAAACTAACTTACTGGCAGATCGAAACGAAAAACTAACTTACTGGTACGTTTTTTTTAGTATTTTATTTTATTAATGTTAATACATGATTATTATTTCATTATTTTGGGGCTAAGAAAGTCTATTTCAACTAAAAATTCCTTTACATATGTTCATAGAATAAAGTTGTGGATACAAGACAAGAGCATTCTAGTAATCCAAAGAATACTACCGTTATTGGTTATTAATTATTTCACATGTATATTGATGCCATGCTTTAGAAGGTTTTACTGAAACAAAATAAATATTTGTAAAACATGCTTTTGTGTTACATGTATGGCACATTTTCAACTCCAGTGTAAAAACATGGTGAAAGTATCTTGGGTGGACCTAAAATCTGAATGTGTTTGATAACTATTAAAATTATCAAATTCTTAGATTGAGCTATTACTTATAATACAAACTGTCAACGATCAAATTTCGATAGAATATCGATATGTGGAAACATTTAGAATGTATCGATAGTTGGACTCGATATTTTAAAAGATAAATGTTTGAAAATCATATTAAAAACACGAACAGCTAAAACGAGGATATGTACTATTGGGAATGAAAATGTTCAACTGATATTTTCTGTAAATACCCCTAAAAAAGGTTATTAATTTCTCAATTTTGGTTGGCATGCTTAATAATTATTATGGTGGAGGTGCCGGATCATAAAACCCGAGTGAGAATGACAACGTACTAATTGTAAGTAAAGTTTAAGTGATGACACAGATGGAGACGACCACGTCGTGGGGGAGCCCCTGCCCGCCCCATACGCTTGTGGCTGGTTCTGACCAGCAACAGGCAGTGTTGCCAGACTCCCAAAATGGAATTATTGAACATTTATGTGGAAATTATCGATTTCCGAGAATAATTATGGCACAAGCTGAAAAATTAAAAGACTACAAATATGCGTGTACATAAGTGCAAATACAAGCTATTAACAATGATATGAACAGAAGTGAAAATCGCGAATTGACTGTCAGATGAACATGGCAGCGGCGCGGCGCGAGGGCGAGAATACTCGATCGATCGACTCACATGATCCTGATCGATCGATCGACTTACATGACGCAGTGTTACCAAATGTTAATCACTGTCAGCGCGTCTTTCAAACTAGGTTATTTATTTATTTATTTATTTATTTATTTATTTATTTATTTTTTATTTATTTAATTTATTTATTTATTTATTTAACGTCTATCATATTCAGTTATAAAAACTGATTTACAAAGGAGGACAACTAAATAAATCTAATTACATAGATGCAGACACAACAATGAACTACATTTAAGTAAATATTTGAAATAGTAATATTACAACAATGCATTAAATATTCAACAAATTTGATAACAAATAAAAAGGATATTAAATGCAATTTATGAATGAATCGAATATATAAAAAAGGGGGTGGGGAATGAAAAGAAAAGAAAAACGAAAAGAAAAGAAAAAGAAAATAAAAGAAAAAAGAAAAAAGGAAAGAAAAAAAAGAAAGAAAGAAAGAAAAGAAAAAAGAAGAAGAAAAAAACAAAAAACAAACCAAAAAAAAACGAAAAGAAAAAAACTGATTTATTAGACGATCCCACTCAAACGAATATGAGGTTTGCCAAAAATCAGGAACAGCAAATCAGGGAGTAATCAATCTTTCGCGGAAGAAACCACCGAACGCGAATCTTCATTCTTGTATTCAACCATCATTCTTGTGTTCAAATCTTGATAACAATTTAGTGTAAAAGATCTTGACTCTAATATATAATTATATCAGATATATAATTATTTAAAATTGTTCAAGTCAAAAACTGATCACAGCAATGATAAAGAGATAACACACAAATTGACTGTCTGAATTCAACAAAACAACGAATAAATTCAAATATAAATGAATAATAACTTGAGAAATTTGATTTTTTATAGACTTGTAGAAAAAATGGCACAAATTACCCTAATATGGCATACATCTAAAACTATGGCATATTTAGTCACTATGGCACATGCACTTTATCCACTGATTAGCA